>OZ035883.1:138307497-138466722 GCA_964034835.1 Muscina levida
TAAAAATATTAAAAATATTAAAAATATTAAAAATATTAAAAACTAGCTGGCCCGGCAGACTTCGTCCTGCCTCCAAATTATTTTAAAAGATGTTGAGTGCAGTTGAAATCTAATTACGATTGGTTTATTACTTGGCCTCTGAAATATTTAAATTTAAAGGGCGAGGTATTCCCGGACATATTTTGTACTTCATATAAATCTATATAAAACTAAGAGATAATATTTGTAAGAATTGCTAAAATGGCTCAGCAGTGTCGTCCAGGATATGATAAAAACTTGATAGGCATATATTCTAAAACCAAATTTTTAAGTCGATTGACTGATATAAAAATTTCTGCGTTGGTGTTCTGGGTGATTAATACTTTAGGTGTTTGGTCTGAGCCATGATAGTACTTTGTCCCTTTTTATTCCAAGGAGTACCAATTTTCAAAAATCCCTTCATTTGGCTCAACAACCCTATTAACCGCTTGGTCTGGGTGAGAGCAACAGTTGTTCCCATTTTCGTGTTTGTCCCCTTAATTCGAAATGCGAAAAACCACTTTGTGAAGCTCTCTAATTCTATAGGAAGTGCACCAACATAAAAGTTCGCCATTCTACCTTAGGCCATTTTGCGGTCTGGGTGACCATCTTCAGCCCATCCCCAACTTTCACTGAAATTTTGGGACAAATGGAAAATAATTGAAATAAATTAACCCCAGCCAAATCAACTGATCAAACGAATATCCATTCAAAATTTCAGTTGAATTGGTACATGCATTCAAATTTTCGATATAAATCCACCCTAGCGCCACCTGGATTTGATTTTTTTCAACACAAACAATCTACGGAAAATTTCGAATCGAATAAAAAAAAATCAGCCAAATCGCTCCAGCCGTTCTCAAGTGATGGGGTTACATACTTGGACCATTTCATTTTTATATATATAGATAGATTTTCTCATGCCAAAAAAATCATATATTTAAAGTTTAAGTAAAATCGGACAATCGATATAAATGTTCGAAATAATTCAACCCCAGCCAAATCAACTTCGGGTTCATATATACAAAAAAAATTCTCGTTATAAAAAAATATACATTCTAAATTTCAGTAAAATTGTTTAATTCGTTAAAATTTTCATTATAATTCCACCATAGCGACACCTACCGGGACAATTTATACAAAAAAATTTTCTCAAGGTTCCTCAAAAATAAATACTAAATTTCAGTTAAATTGATACATGCATTCAAATTTTCAATATAAATCCACCCTAGCGCCATCTACCGGGTCCATTTGTACATACGATTTTTTCTGATCATCAAACAAACATAGATTCTGAATTTGAGTTAAATTGGCCCATTCTTAAAATTTTGATTGTAAACCGACCTAAGCGCCATCTACCGGGTCCATTTGTACATAAAATGTTTTCTCATGATCAAATGAATATCCATTCTAAATTTCAGTTGAATTGGTACATGCATTCAAATTTTCGATATAAATCCACCCTAGCGCCACCTGGATTTGAATTTTTTCAACACAAACAATCTACGGAAAATTTCGAATCGAATAAAAAAAAAATCAGCCAAATCGCTCCAGCCGTTCTCAAGTGATGGTATGACATACGTGGACCATTTCATTTTTATATATATAGATATGAAAAATATTAAAAATATTAAAAATATTAAAAATATTAAAAATATTAAAAATATAAATATTGAAATATATTATAAACATTAGAAAGGAAATATTAAAATTATTAAAGGTCTTAAAAAAATTAAAAATTTTGAATATATTAAAAAAAATTACAAATACTAATAAAACTAAGAATATTTAAAATATTAAAAATATTAAAAATATTAAAAATATTAAAAATATTAAAAATATTAAAAATATTAAAAATATTAAAAATATTAAAAATATTAAAAATATTAAAAATATTAAAAATATTAAAAATATGAAAAATATTAAAAATATTAAAAATATTAAAAATATTAAAAATATTAAAAATATTAAAAATATTAAAAATTTTAAAAATATTACTAATATTAAAAATATTACAAATATTCAAACTATTAAAAATATTAAAAATATTAAAAATTTTAAATATATTAAAAATATTAACAATATTAAAAATATTAAAAACTAGCTGGCCCGGCAGACTTCGTCCTGCCTTCACATTATTGTAAAAGATATTGATTGCTGTTGAAATCTAATAGCGATTGGTTTATTACTTTGACCTCTGAAATATTTCAATATAAAAGGCGAGGTTTTTCCGGACAAATTCTGTACTTCATATATCTAAAAGATTATTATATGTTATTGTAAGAAGTGCATTGTCGTCCACGATTTGATGAAAACATACATATTGATAGGCATACATTCTAAAATAAATTTTTTAAGCCAATTGACTGACATATAACTTTCTGCGTTGGTGAACTGGGTGATTGTACCTAAAGGTGCTTGGTCTGAGCCATGATATTACTTTGCACCTTTTTATCCCAAGGAGTACGAATTTCCAAAAATCCCTTCATTTGGCTCAACAACCCTATTAACGGTTTAGTCTGGGTGATAGCAACAGTTTTTCCCATTTTCGCGTTTGTCCACTAAAAGTTCAAAATGCAAAAAAACACTTTGTGAAGCTCTCTAATGATATAGAAAGTGCGCCAATATTAATGTTCCCCATTCAACCTTAAAGTCTGGCAGACGATCTACAGGCCATCCCCAACTTTCACTGCAATTTTCGTCAAAATCGGTTTAACCGTTTTCGCAATTAGTGATGTCATTAAATTTGACATCATATATTATGTAATCAATGGTGACTAAATGACTTAAAAAAAATTAAGTGTATCATAAGCTAAACACCAGCAACTGGATCCAAACTTACATCCAAAATTTTCTCATGTCAAAAAATGCATTCATTTTAAGTTTGAGTAAAATCGGGCAATCGAAATAATTCAGCTCCGTCAACTTCAACAGCGAGTCCATTTATACAAAAAAAAATTCTCATAATAAAACAACTATACATTCTAAATTTCAGTCAAATTGTTTGATTCGTTATAATTCCACCATAACGGCACCTTCCGGGTCGTTTTATTCAAAAACTTTGTTCTCATGATCACATAGTTATACATACAAAATTTCTCTTAAATTGGTCCATTCGATCAAATTTTGATAAAAAAAAAAAATCCACCCAAACGCCACCTACGGGGTCCATTTGTACATAAAATTGTTCTGGTGATTAAACACATACATTCTGAATTTCAGTAAAATTGGTCCATCCATTAAAATTTTCGATATAAATACACCCCAGCGACATCTACCGGGTCCATTTGTACATTCAATTGTTTCTTATGATTAAACAAACATACATTCTGAATTTCAGTTAAATTGGTCCATTCGTTTAAATTTTGATTATAAATCCACCCCAGCGCCACCTACCGGGTCCATTTGTAAATAAAATGTTTTCTCATGATCAAACGAATATCCATTCTAAATTTCAGTTGAATTGGTACATGCATTCAAATTTTCGATATAAATCCACCCTAGCGCCACCTGGAGTGGATTTTTTTCTTTACGAACAATCTACGGAAAATTTCGAATCGAATAAAAAAAAAATCAGCCAAATCGCTCCAGCCGTTCTCAAGTGATGGTATGACATACGTGGACCATTTCATTTTTATATATATAGATATTAAATATATTAAAAATATTAACAGTATTAAAAATATTAAATACTAGCTGGCCCGGCAGACTTCGTCCTGCCTTCAAATTATTGTAAAAGATATTGATTGCTGTTGAAATCTAATAGCGATTGGTTTATTACTTTGATCTCTGAAATATTTCAATATAAAAGGCGAGGTTTTTCCGGACAAATTTTGTACTTCATATATCTAAAAGATTATTATATATTATTGTAAGAATTCCTAAAATGGATTAGCAGTGTCGTCAATGTTTTGATGAAAACTTACTTATTGATAGGCAAACCACATTTTAAAACCACATTTTTAAGCCGATTGACTGATATATGTATAACTTTCTGCGTTGGAGTAATGATCTCTTTGCCCCTTTTTATCCCAAGGAGTACGAATTACCAAAAATCCCTTCATTTCGCTCAACAACCCTATTAACCGTTTGATCTGGGTGATAGCAACAGTTTTCCCATTTTCGGGTTTGTCCCCTAAAAGTTCGAAATGCAAAAAACCACTTTGTGAAGCCCTCTAATTCTATAGGAAGTGTACCAACATAAATGTTCGCCATTCTACCTTAAGCCATTTTGCGGTCTGGGTGACCATCTACAGCCAATCCTCAACTTTCACTGAAATTTTGGGACAAATGGGATCAACCGTTTTCACAACTATGGTGACATCAAAATGTACATATTTTTTATATATATAGACTTCTGAATAACTATGATGTTAAAAAAAGTGACTAAATGACATTCCAAAAATTAAGTGTATCATAAGCTAAACACCGGCAACAGTTTCCAACCATACATTCAAAATTTTCTCATGCCATAAAAATCATATATTTTAAGTTTAAGTAAAATCGGACAATCGATATAAATTTTCGAAATAATTCAACCCCAGCCAAATCAACTGCGGGTCCATATATACAAAAAAAATTCTCATAATAAAACAAATATACATTCTAAATTCCAGTCAAATTGTTTAATTCGTTGAAATTTTCATTATAATTCCACCCTAGCGACACCTACCGGGTCAATTTATACAAAAAAATTTTTCTCAAAGTTCCACAAACATAAATTCTAAATTTCAGTTAAATTGGTACATACATTCAAATTTTCGATCCACCCTAGCGCCACCTGGATTTGATTTTTTTCAACACAAACAATCTACGGAAAATTTCGAATCGAATAAAAGAAAAATCAGCCAAATCGCTCCAGCCGTTCTCAAGTGATGGTATCGCATACGTGGACCATTTCATTTTTATATATATAGATATTAAAAATATTAAGAATATTAAAAATATTAAAAATATTAAAAATATGAAAAATACTTAAATTATTGCATTATACAATTCTGATAATTTCAATAACTTGACTGGTCCACGACTGCCTCATGTCTTAGCTCAAAGATAAAACTTTATTAATTCGCTGCGCTTCTGGTCAGTACACGATAAGTTTGCCCCCACTCGCCGCAGTCAACTTATTGATTTTGTTATGCAGCTATAGAAAACCCTAAAGAAAGGGCATCATTAAGTTGCCTTTAGTGGGGGTGTTTACTGTGCCCAAATCAGAGGGCTTGAATCCAAGAAGCATAATTGCAAAGGCACTAGCAGCAAGGGGTGAGTGTTAATACAGGCGGCAATGGTGGTGGGTTGGTCAGTCAGTCACACGTCCTATATCGGGCGTTGTGCTGTATTGCATTGCCCGAATTGGGTGTTTTATTTGTTGTATAGCTTAACTAATTGCTTTTGTACGATTTTCGCTGAATTTTCTGGTTACAGATTTAATTTTCGGTTCGTTGCGTTTCTTACTGTTTTTTTTCTCCGTTTTGTTGGTCCTTTTTATGGTAGAAAATCGAATTAAACTCAATGATTTAATATGCGTTTCAATTGCATTGATTTAATCAATGAAGAAGCGAAACAATTGGGTGGTAATTGAGTTTTGTGAATGATTGCTGTAGAGTAAGAGTAGTCGATGAAGGATGAGGAGGCATGAAAAACGTTGGTCAGCTATAAGGATTATCAAGAATTTACTTTATTTACAAAGAAGGAGAAGAATATGAGGCAAGGATGGGGGTAGGGGGATTTATCTGAGGTATTTGATATGGGTGTTATGGAAAAAGATTTAAATGTTGGACAGTAAATAAACCCAGAAAATACGAGTTGTACTATCGAGCAAAGCAACTTAAAAATATTGGTGTTAGAAAAATCATAAAAGGTAAAAATTCTTTTTATTGCGAAGAACACCAAAAAAAAGTTTATAATTTTTTTGGAATTTGTAATAATTTTAATATTGTAAAAATTTCAGAATTTTTCTTCTTCTTCTCTTATATATAAAAATGAAATTAGAATTGAGAACGGCTATAACGATTTGTCTGATTTTTTTCATCATTCGACTCAAAATTTTCAGGAAATGGTTGTAAAGAAAATAATCAACTATAGGTGGCGCTAGGGTGGATTTATATCCAATTCCACTGAAATTTAGAATGCATATTTGTTTGATCATGAGAAATAATTTTATGTATAAAGGGACCCGGTGTATTTATATGGAAAATTTTTATGGATAGACCAATTTAACTGAAATTCAATATATATGTTTGTTGGATCATCAGAAAAAATTGTATGTACAAATGGATCCGGTAGGTGTCGTCTAGGTGGATTTAAAAGAATCAAAATTTGAACGAACGGACTAATTTAACTGAAATTTAATATTTATACTTTTGTGATCATGAGAACAACTTTTTTGTATAAATGGACCCAATAGGTGCCGCTAGGGTGGGATTATAATGCAAATTTTAACGAATCAAACAATTTGACGGAAATTTGGAATGTATATTTGTTTTTTTATGAGAATTTTTGTTGTTGTATAAATGGACCCGCTGTTGAGTTGGCTGGAGTTGAATTATTTCGAAAATTTATATCATGGACATGAGAAAATTTTGGATGTATGTTTGGATCCAGCTGCTGGTGTTTACCTTATGATACATTTAATTTATTATTACATATAAACATTTTTTTTATCATCAAATTTATTGAGAAGTCTATATATAAAACTAGTAAGATAGTTTCAGT
Organism: Muscina levida; assembly: GCA_964034835.1. Taxonomy (NCBI): domain Eukaryota; kingdom Metazoa; phylum Arthropoda; class Insecta; order Diptera; family Muscidae; genus Muscina; species Muscina levida. The sequence goes on from OZ035883.1 coordinate 138,314,230, forward strand.
CGGGCAACCCGACTTACATATACCCTAACCCTCAGTAAAACATGAAATTTTCTATTATATTGCTATTATTACTCGATTTCCAAAGTGGGCGGAATGGTACATTTGTATGGGAGGTACCATTAGGGGCGTGGCTATACTTCCAATTTTTTTTCTCCAAAACTTTATTCTGTTATAGCTTAACATTATACAGAGTTTGGACACTATCGTGTCGAGTGGGCGGAATGGTACATTTGTATGGGAGGTACCATTAGGGGCGTGCCTATACTTCCAATTTTTTTCTCCAAAACTTTATACTGTTATAGCTTAACAATATATAGAGTTTGGACACGATCGTGTCGAGTGTATTGATATTATTACTCGATTTCTAAAGTAGGCGGAATGGTACATTTGTATGGGATGTACCAGAGGGGGCTTGTCTAGACTGACAGATTTTTTCTCCAAAACTTTATCATGCTTGAGCTTTACTAAATACAGAATTTAGACACGATCGCGTTAGGTCTTTTAATAATATTAATCGATTTCTAAAGTGGGCGGTACCAGATGGGTATGGGAGGTACCAGATAGGGCGTGGCTAGACTCCCAGTTTTTTATCCATAACTGTATCCTGCTATAGCTTTACTCAATAAATAATTTAGACACGATCGCGTTTGTTTTATTAATATAATTACTCGTTTTCTAAAGTGGGCGGAAGATGTACATTTGTATAGGAGGTACCTGAAGGGGCGTGGCTAAACCTCCAGTTTTTTCTCCAAAACTTTATCCTGTTATAACTTAATAAAATACATAATTTGGATAAGAACGCGTTGGGTGTACTGATGCTATTACTCGATTTCTTAAGTGGACGGAATGGTACATTGGAATGGCAGATATAAGAAGGGGCGCGGCCATGTAGCCCATTTTAAACACCGTAAGTAGTTTTGGGGAAATATTAACTTGTGCAAAGTTTCAAAACATTTGGCGTTCCAGCCGGACAGCCAGACAGACCGAGAGATGGACAGACGGACATGGCTCAAACGACTTGAAAGGTCATGAATCGAATTTATTTACTTACTAACTTAAGTGGCCCATTACAACTTACGAACGTAGTTCATAAATTTGAGGCCTGAAGTACTAAAGAATTCGACACGCTTTGGTCTTCTACGTGCGTTCTCCAGTTAGTTCTACCATATGGTGGCACGTCGCCTACCACTCGGTCCTTCCAACAGAGTTTGGGTCTCCCTGCTCTGCGCCGTCCTTCAGGTTCGCCTTCAAACACCTTTCTCGCTGGAGCATTTACATCAATTCTGGCAACATGTCCCAGCCATCATAGTCTTTGCATTCTGAGTCTGAATTTGGTGCAAAGAATCTTAGGGTCTAAAGTGACTCATTTTATGTCTTACACTTTTGGGTCGTATCAAATGATATATACCCTCCCAACAGTAGGGCGAGTGTATAAATAGATATACATTTTGATGTCACCACTACGTGCGAAAACAATTGAACCGATTTGTACCACAATTTCAGAGAAAGTTGGGGATGGGCTGCAGATGGTCACGCAGACCGAAATACGGCTTAAGGTAGAATGACAAACATTTATAATGGCGCACTTCCTATAGAATTAGAGAACTTCACTTAGTGGTTTTTCGCAATTCGAACTTTTAAGGAACAAACCTGAAAATGGGAAAACCTGTTGCTATCACCCAAACCAAACGGTTAATAGGGTTGTTGAGCTATGTTAAATGAAGGGATTTTTGGAAATTCGTACTCCTTGGGATAAAAAGGGGACAAAGTGCTATCATGGCTCAGATCAAACACCTAAAGGTGCAATCACTCAGTATACCAACGCAGAAAGTTATATGTCAGTCAATCGGCTTAAAAATTTGGTTTTAGAATATATGCCTAGCAATAAACAAGTTTTAATCAAATCATGGACGACAATGCAATTCTTACAATAATATATAACAATCTTTTAGATATATGAAATACAAAATTTGTTCGGGATAACCTCGCCCTTCAAATTGAAATATTTCAGAGGTCAAAGTAATAAACCAATCGTTATTAGATTTCAATTGCACTCAATCAGTTTTACAATAAATTGGGGGCAGGAAGAAAACTGCCTGACCGGCTAGTATGAACAATTCTTGAGTAGTATAGTGTAATTCCTGAGAAGTACATTGTGCTGCCTTCAACGATGGAAAGGCTCTAAATTTCCATTGACTGGTTTTACATTTTGTAACCCCCTCCGTCCTACCACACAGTGGTGCTCGACTTTTGGTTCATTCTCAAATTTTATGAATTTAAATGCAGGAGAATAAATAAATCTATATATTTTAATGCAAAATGTACATTCCACCTTAGTGTAACAAGCTACTTTGTATGTCATTCAAACCGTCTGACACCTGACACCCAAACAACTATCTCTACCTTATGATTTTAGTTACAATTCAATCTCTCTCTCCCTCTCTCTCGCTTGGCATACATATTTCACTCACGTAATTATCAAATGTCATATAGTTTTACACCCAACTGAAACTAACTAATCTCTACATTTCATTATTAATCACAATGTGTCATTTTTGACATTTTAAGTATGTGCACGACTAAGCTAGCCCAGCAGAAGCAGCATCATTAGTGATTGCCCTGCGACAGTGAAAGTGACACCCAAGGAATGCTAGCAAACATTTTATTACCGAGACAATAAATGTTCTGACTTATATCTTTTTGATAATTCAACATGACGACGATGGTGACACATGATGCATGATGCAACTCCCTTCTTCGCCCATATGTGTGTGTTGTATAACATACTATGACATCTCTAAAGACCAACACAGAGAAAAAAAATGCACGTGCTTAGGTTTAGTTATGCTACGTGTATAAAAGCGAGGCCGTCATTTAATGTTACTGCCACCGGGGCATAAGTCAAGAGAAACCTTGAATTATCTTCTTTGTATCATATGTATGAAACTAAATGTTGTACGGAGGTAAAATGAAACCCATGGTCATCTATGGTTATTGTTAAACTATTTGTGGATGCGTTGTCTAAATTAAGGGTGTCTGTTACAGGATAATGCTTAATTGAATGCAATTTCATTAGGCTAGTGGAAATAATTCAACATGGTCACTCTCTCTTTTTAATCAAGATATGCCAATGGTGGTTATTTCAAACCTTGCGCCCCAACCTCCCTAACAGATATTCTTCATTTCATCACGCTTACAAACTTAATCCAGCAGAGAACACTGAAATATCTATAATTTATGACAAAAGTCCTGAGCGAGTGCTTTGGTATGGTAGGGTATGGTACCCACACCATACGTATGTTACATATGCTTTTGGAGATGCCAAAGCTCATACATCATTAACGTCTCTGTGTACGTCTCTCCCCTGTACACTCTGTGTCTGTTGGTGTGCTGCTAGATCCTGTGTGCGTGGACAACATGTCCTGGCAATGTCCTTCCGTTGTTAGCGCTGCTAGTGTATTTGTGTGTATTAGAAATCTTAGCATCACATTACCATAGATTCAATATACGCAATGGTCTTAAATGGACTTCAAATTTGCATCATCACTAGATCATTACCGCATATGTATATCACCTCCTCATGTACGAACCACTAAACAAATTAGAAATGCAGCTGCCACTACAATACGGCCAAGGGTGGAAGTTGTCATAGCACAGTAGAAGCTTATACAATTATTGGTTTTTGGAAAAATATGCGCGTTTGTACCACAGAATGGCATAATCAATAATTTGTACAGCTTTTATTGGGTGGAAAATAAAACATGTAATATCCTAAGAAAATCCATGGACACCAAATTCGATTCATGACTTTTTAAGTCGTTTGAGCCATGTCCGGGACCGGCCGTGGCATGATGGTTAGAACACGCGACTACCATGCAGGAGATCCCAGGTTCAAATCCTGGCTCCAGTCATCTCGAAAACGAAAATAAATTTTTCTTTTATTGCCGGCCCCCTCGATGTTGTGTCGACAGAAACTTCGCAGTATAAGTGTCGAGTCAATCGGCATGTCTAGTAAAAGCTTCTCAAACAGTGACGTTCGCATTCGTCGATAAACAAGTAGGTGCCGTTAGTGCCGTCACAACAACGCGAGAAGCAATCCCATACCTCATTCATGGGGTGTAAAGAGAAATAAAGTAAAGTAAGTAAGTTGAGCCATGTCCGTCTGTCCTACTGTCTGTCTGTCCGGCTGATACGCACGATAACTTTCAAAAGACGCAACCAAATGTTTTGAAAATTTCCACGAGTTAATATTTCCCCAAAACTACTTATGGTATTGCAAATGGGCTACATGGCCCCTCCCCTTTTGGTACCTCCCATACAAATACATCATTCCGCCGACTTTATAAATCAAATAATAATATCAATACATCCAACTATATCGTGCCCAAATTCTGTATTTAGTAAAGCTCAAGCAGGATAAAGTTTTTGAGAAAATATCTTAAAGTCTAGACACGCCCCTTCTGGTACCTCCAATACAAATGTAGCACTCCGCCTACTTTAGAGATGGAGTAATAATATCAAAACGCTCTACACGATCGTGCCCAATACTGTATTTTGTTAAGCTATTAAACCATAAAGTTTTGAAAAAAAAAACTGGAAGTCTAGCCACGCCCCATCTGGTACCGACCACTTTAGAACTTGATTAATATTATTTAAAGACCTAGAGCAATCGTGCCCAAATTCTGTATTTAGTAAAGCTCAAGCAGGACAAAACTGGATTTCTAGACACGCCTCTTCTGGTACCTCCCATACAAATGTACCACTCCGCCCACCTTTGATAGAGTAATAATATCAATACACTCGACACGATCGTGCCAAAATTTTGAATTTTGTTAAGCTATAACAGGACAAAGTTTTGGAGAAAATATCTGAAAGTCTAGACACACCCCTTCTGGTACCTCCCATACAAATGTACCACTCCGCCCACATTAGAAATCGAGTAATCAAAATAATGGAAAAGTTTATGTTTACTGAGGGTAAGGGTGAGTCGTGTTGCCTGACCGAAACTTTCTTATTGGTTTTGTATATAAATAAAAAAAATTTTATACATTCAATATATGTAACGGGTAAACTCACAAAGTACTGAAGCGATTCAAATAGAACCTCCTGGCAAATATTTAAATTTTGCCTACAAATAGAATCCGCTACATTAATATTATCACCAAATTGATAATAGGTGGAATGTTGGTATGTTTGTCACGGTTAAACTCACAAAGTTTTTAAGTGATTAAAATAGAACCACTTGGCAAATATTTAAATTTTGCCTACAAACAGAATGAGCTACAGTACTACCAAATTGATTATATGTGAAATGTTGAAATGTTTGTAACGGGTAAACTCACAAAGTTTTTAACCAATTTTAATAGAACCTCTTGCAAAATATTTAAAATTTACCCACAAACAGAATAGAGTACATTACTATTATTACCAAATTGATTATATGCGGAATGTTGGTATGTTTGTCACGGGTAAACTCACAAAGTACTGAAGCAATTCAAATAGAGCCTCTTGGCAAATATTTAAATTTTACCTACAAACAGAATAGGCTACATTACTACTATTACCAAATTGATTATATGTGGAGTGTTGGAATGTTTGTCATGGGTGAACTTACAAAGTTCTTAAGCGATTTTAATAGAACCTCTTGTCAAATATATAAATTTTGCCTACAAACAGAATAGGCTATATTACTATTATTACCAAATTGATTATATGTCTAATTTTGGAATGTTTGTCACGGGTAAACTCACAAAGTTTTTAAGCGATTTTAATACAACCTCATGGAAAATATTAAAAATTTCCCCACAAACAGAATAGGCTACATTACTATTATTACCAAATTTATTATATGTGGAATGTAGAAATGTTTGTAACGGGTAAAATCACAAAGTTTTTAAGCGATTTTAATAGAACCTCTTGCAAAATATTTAATATTTTCCCACAAACAGAATAAATGTACAAATGGTTTAGTTGTGCATATAATATTACAAAATTTGTAACTTTTGTACTCGAAAAATATGCGAGTATACCCTCTTTTGTTGCTTTTTTTATTTGTTTCAACTATGGCCCTAATTTTAGTCCCAAAACCTTCATTTAGTCCTATGACAGGATCCTGTCAAATTCATTGCACCCTATAAAACTTTTACGAACTTTTGGACTCTAGGAACATGCGGGTACACTACGCCTCTTGTATGCTCTTCTCTGAGGTAAACTATGGCTCAAACTTTAGTCAGTACTTCTTCTATTTTGTTTGTCCAAATATACTAAGGTTAAGTCTATATAACCTATGTCAAATTAGTTGAGAGACTATATTCCACGCAGCGAATTGTCAGATTATTATAAAAAGTTCTAGTTCGAATTAGTGTCAAAATTTCTGAGCGAGTTGTACACCAGTACAAAAGGGCATATTAACTCATGCCTAGGACATTAAGTGAGACAGAAGTTTGTATGATAGCTAAACTAATTCACTCTCTAAGGAGGACTAGTATGGAATTAGTTCCGAACTAGTATTTCTTCCTATTGTCTTGACAACGAGTCCAATGGAGCCTACATATTCCATAGCCATCAACATAGTGATTATCCTGTGTTGCATAATTTATGTTTCTCTGTTGGTGGGAAAGGTTTCCAATACCACCTATTCTTTCCTTAAGCATTATGTAATAATTCTGCCTTAGTCTATTGACTTTACAACCCCTCTCCTTAAAAATCTATGATAGATTTAACTAATTCTAGCAAGTTTTCTTCTTAACCATCTTTGGTCTTCAAACTTTTGACATGTAATTTCCTATCTGTTTTTATTTTGTTACATCATAGGTAAATATTCATTAAAACTTCAATAGCAGACACTGCAACTAGTCCTAGTCAAATGTGAACTATTAAAGCGCTGCTAAGTTTGTCAAGCGGAAAACTCAAACGAAAAAAAAAATATAACAAAATTCTAGCAAGTAAGCCCTTGCACCAACCGGTGTTCAAAACCAATTGCTTAAAGTACAGCCATTGCAATTGCCTCTTCATATTGTTGTTGCGGCATGCCGTTGATGTTGTCCTGCCACACAATTGCAATTGCTGTTTAGTATCCCTTCTTATTAATAATTTTTAATTTCCTTCATGACTTGAAAGTTATTAAAAACTTCAAGTGGAACGATTTAATGCTAACTAAACTATAGTAATTTTTCCCCCGTCTGCGAAAGGTGGCTCTTCGTTTCCCTCTATCCCTCTGTGTCCTTATATCTTGGCTAAGATTGCTTTTCTTGTGTGTATGTGTGTAAGTTTTTTTCGTTTTTTGCAGGATACAAGTAAATAATAATAAGGACGACGTCGGTAACGACGACAGGAATTGCAAACAACAGTCATAAACTGTAAAGGACAACTTTAGGAATAGGAAACGGAAGTGACAGTGGTTTAAATGGGCTTTAAAGATACACCAAATTCAAAATTAATTGTAAAGAAAATAACAGAATTTATATAGTCATATTAATAACTTTTTATAAATATGAGAGGGGAAAATGTTTGTAACGTTTAAACTTAAAAAGTTCCGAACCAATTTTAATAATTGTCTTTTGCAAACTTCAAAATTTCTCTAAGGAAGGGAATGGGGTGCCTTGTCTTTTAATATTTAATAATTATATGTAATAATTATAACCTTTTTTAGATTGCAGAATGTTTGTAACGGGTAATCTCACAAAGTACTAAACTGATTTGAATAAATATCGTTTTAAAATTTTATTATTTAGCCTAGAAGCATAATAGTATATTACACAATTTTATTTGCAGACGTATATAATATTTGTTAAGGTTTATTACATTAGAAAAAGTTTGTAACGGTTAAAATCCAGAAGTACTTAACCGATTTTAATAATTAGCTTTGTAAAACATCACAATTCAGTTAGCGAAAGAATACGGAGCATTTGCATTTAATATATTTATATAATATTTATACTCTTTTTCAAAAAGCAGAATGTTTGTAACGGGTAATCTCACAAAGTACTAAACTGATTTGAATAATTAACGTTTTAAATTTTTATAATTTAGCCTAGAAACATAGTAGTATATTACACAATCTTATTTGCAGACGTATAGAATATTTGTTAAGGTTTATTATATTAGAAAATGTTTGTAACGGTTAAACTTAGGAAGTACTCAACCGATTTTAATAGTTATCTTTTAAAACATCACAATTAAGTTAAAAAAAAGAATGCGGTGTCAAATCTTTTAATAGCTTTATATTAATTATACCACTTTTAAAATTGCTGAATGTTTTAACGGTTAATCTCTCAAAGGACTAAACTGTTTTGAAAAATTAACGTTTTAAATTTTCATAATTTAGCCTAGAAACATAATAGTATATTACACAATGTTATTTGCAGACGTATTGAATATTTGTTAAGGTTTATTATATTGAAATTTGTTTGTAACGGTTAAACTCAGGAAGTACTCAACTGATTTTAATAGTTATCTTTTTAAAACATCACAATTCAGTCAAAGAAGAGAATAAGGAGCCTTTGCTTTTAATATATTTATTTAATATTTATACCCTTTTTCAAATAGCAGAATGTTTGTAACGGCTAATCTCTCAAAGGACTAAACTGTTTTGAAAAATTATCGTTTAAAAATTTCATAATTTAGCTTAGAAACAGAATAGTTTATAACACTGTTTTATTTGCAGACGTATAGAATATTTGTTAAGGTTTATTACATTGGAAAATGTTTGTAACGGTTAAACTTAGGAAGTACTCAACCGATTTTAATAGTTATCTTTTTAAAACATCACAATTAAGTTTAAAAAAAGAATGCGGTGTCTAATCTTTTAATAGCTTTATATTAATTATACCCCTTTTAAAATTGCTGAATGTTTGTAACGGTTAATCTCTCAAAGGACTAAACTGTTTTGAAAAATTAACGTTTTAAAATTTCTTAATTTAGCCTAGAAACATAGTAGTGTATTACACAATTTTATTTGCAGATGTATATAATATATTTTAAGATTTATTATATTAGAAAATGTTTGTAATGGAAGTACTCAACCGATTTTACTAATTAACTTTTTGAAGCATCACAATTCAGTAGAGGAAGTGAATACGGTGTCTTACCTTACAGATTAATTTTCGAACGTACGTTATATTTTTTAAATTTATTATATCAGGAAATATATGTAACGGATAAACTCACATAGTACCCAACCGATTTTAACAACTATCTGTAATAAAACATCATAATTCAGTTAGGAAATATAAACGCAGCTTTGTCTCTTTAATTCCAAACGATATATCTATATCAATTTTATGAACTTGATAATGATGAGGAATATTTGTAACGGGTAAACTCAAAAATTACAATATTCATTTGAATAATTATGTCTTCAAAGTATCACAATTAACCCTAAAAACAGTATAGCATACTTTACTATTTTTTTCAAGCATTCATCCATACATTAAATTGTTTTTGTAACGGATAAACACAAAGTAGGTGTATATTTTTAAATATTTTTTTTTCCACAACTGTATTCTCCCCTTTAAGCTCTACCTTACCACTGTCGCCTTCATATAATTACTTCAACAATTACTTTGTTGGCTATGTTGTTGCAAAACTATTTGCTGGTATTTTACAGGACGAGCACCAGGTATATTACAGGACAAAATAACCACTAAATATTCTAAAAGTTAAGGAGACCATTATAAACAGCGGTAGTAGTACTAGTAGCACAGGCAAAACTAGCAACAAAATACTAGTAGTACCAACAACACCACCAGCTGCATCAGCAGCAACAATGTTGCCACCCAAAGAGAATTACAGCAGGTTGTTGACAATTGGAAATATAGACCAAAGGACTGCATCTTAAACCATTTTTTTTGTGTTCATTTACTTTCTCAAGTTCTTAAGGCAACAAAGGAAGAGAGATTTTTGAACACAACAACAACAAAATAAACTTCTTAATAAGAAGTGGCCGTAATTTGAGACGAGTATTTTAAAAGTGCTGCTTGGCAACTTTAAATATACAGAAAGTCCTTTGTGGTAAGGCATCATATAAGAAGGGGGACGGCTGAAGGAAAAATGTAAATATACAGCGTTGGTTTACGAAGAAAAAATATATAAATTGGTTGACTTTTTTTGTACAGTTAACTACAGATTTTTTAAATTTTACGTAAATCAAGTAATACAAAATTTTTTTTTTACCTGTGCAAATACATTTTGAACTGATGAAAGACTATTGAATAAGCTGTAATTCTTAATGATCTGTATATTTATTGTTATAATAGTCTATAATATAACACAACAATGAAATTCTGATGATCCTTTTTAAAGCAGGGCCTTACAAATTTTGCAATGGTTATCTCGATACTATTTCTAAAATTGTCTATAAGAGAAATGTATGTAACGTGTAAACTCTAAAAGTACTAAACATTTGAAAATATTTATGTTTTAAAAACATCATAATTTGGCCAGAAAACAGAATAGGTAACCTTGTTATTTTGTTTGCAAAATATAACTCTCAATGCTGTTTATAATATTGGTTATATGAGGAATGTTTGTAACGCCTAAATTCTAAAAGTATTAGACTGTGTGACATATTTGTAGTTTTAGAACATCGTGATTTGGCTGGAGCACATAATAGGGTAACTTGTTTTCTTATTTTCAAAATCTTAATATTATTTTCATTATTGTTGTTTTAACTCTTTATGAATATGGAAAAATAAAATAAAAACTTTCTATCCTATATCTTTAATAACAAAATTAATCTGACAACACTCCTACCTAACATATCTATGATGTACTTAGTATTTTGTTGAGTTCTTGCTATCCACAGCTACAATTGATACAATTCCCAGCCTTACCTTGAATGACAATTGCTTGGCAGGCAAAACAAACGACGATTAACAATTTATGAATAATTAGAAAAGGTCTTGAAGAATTTCTTTGAAATATGTTGAAACGTTTCAAAGGCAATAATTTGCATTATTTACAATATGATTGTAATTGTTTTGTTTTATCGTTTGTCGTAGTCGTCAACGTCGTCGTGACGGCCTCTTCCTCGTCAAAAGTGGCTAAAATGTTGACAAAACGATGACAACAGTGGTCGGTGGCTAATGACGTTGAAAGCCTCTCGTTATAACTATAATTGTCTGATTGACAGCTGTCAAGATTTAATGTTGTCTTTTTCATCATTTTTTGCTACGGGTGCTATAGTAGAAAAATTATAAGGCAGACACATAAAGGTTTCCGTTTTGGTGTCGGCCAAGAAAGATGGAGAAAGTGCCAATGCCGTTGGTGTTTTTTTTTTTTCTTGAAACAAAGGAAGGAAAGCTAAATATAATTGGGTGTATGATAGAAAATATATGTGGATGTGTTTCTCAATATAGCACTGACTATATACGGTATGGTTAAAACTGAGTTATCGCCAGTGGAAACGACGATTGTAAAAAAAGAGTTTCTTTATGTGCAGTAGTTATTAAGGGACCGGCCGTGGCATAGTGGTTAGAACACGCGACTACCGCTACTACTACTACTACTAGGTTCAATACCGGCTCCAGTCATCTTAAAAAAAAAAAAATGTCTTTCATTGTCGGCTCCCCTCGAATGTTGTTGACAGCAACTTCGCAGTATTAAGCGTCGAGTCAATCGGCGTGTCTAGTAAGAGCTTCTCAAACAGTGACGTTCGCATTCATCGATAAACAAGTAGGTGCCGTTAGTTGTGCATCTAAAAATAGAACGCGTGTTAATTCACAACAACGCGAGAAGCTATCCTATACCTCATTCATGGGGTGCAAAGGGAAATTATTTTTTTTTTTTTAAGTTATTAATTTAAGCTGACACTTACAAATCTAAGGCAATTTTTACCAGTCATAGTAATTATCTGCGTTTGATATTAATATTCTTTTGAGTTAAAATAATTGTTACAGATATTTATAAAATTCTTATAAATAAAAACTCATAAGTTATTATACAGCAAACCAACGGAATACAATATACCATTCTATGATTGACAACCTAATGACAGTTGTTTATGCAAACAATTACTTTTAGAATCATTTAGTATCCATCTGCATGAAAGGGGGTACATTTACAGACATGTAGGACTGTCTGCCTTACTGTGTATTGGGATGAGATATTATCCTTTTCGATATTAAAGGTGTGCTGTGGCCATTTTATCAGGCGCTGTGTTGTCTTTTTACAACAGTCATATCTCCATGGCTATGTTGTTTAGTTAATTAACAAACAATTTCGCAATGTTTCGTTGAACGGATTTTGCAAAACATAATAATGATACCAATTAAGAACACAGCACAAAATGTACGCTTACAATTGCTGCGTAAATATGTATACAAAATTAACAGAAAGGGTTAAAGAATATTTAGATAATAATACATTAAATGTGAAAAATACTAAAAACATTAAAAATGTTAAAAATATTAAAATATCAAAAATATTAAAAAACTAGGTGGCCCGGCAGACTCCGACCTGCCTCCAAATTATTGTAAAAGATGTTGAGTACAGTTGAAATCTAATTCCGATTTGTTTATTACATTGGCCTCCGAAAAATATTTAAATTTAAAGGGCGAGATTTTCCCGTATAAATTCTGTACTCCATATATCTAAAAGATTTTTTTAAATGCTATTGGAAGAATTGCCAAAATGAATCAATGAGTTGATGAAAACTTACGTATTGATAGGCATATATTCTTAAATGAAATTTTTAAGCCGATTGACTGACATATAACTATCTGCGTTCGTGTTTGTCCCCTAAAAGTGCGAAATGGGAAAAACCACTTTGTGAAGCTCTCTAATTCAGTAGGAAGTGCGCCATTATAAAAGTTAGTCATTCTTCCTTAAGTCTTTTTGCGATCTGGGTGACCATCTACAGCCAATCCTTAACTTTCACTGAAATTTTGGGACAAATGGGGTCAACCGTTGTCACAATTAGTGGTGACATCAAAATGTACATCTTTTTTATATATATAGATTTCTGAATAACTATGATGTTAAAAAAAGTGACTAAATGACATTCCAAAAATTAAGTGTATCATAAGCTAAACACCGGCAACTGGTTCCAAACATACATTCAAAATTTTTTCATGCCAAAAAAGTCCTATATTTTACGTTTAAGTAAATTCGGACAATCGATATTCAAAATTTTCTAATGCCAAAAAAATCAAACATTTTAAGTTTAAGTAAAATCGGACAATCGACATAAGTTTTCGAAATAATTCAACCCCAGCCAAATCAACTGCGGGTCCATATATACAAAAAAAATTCTCATAATAAAACAAATATACATTCTAAATTTTAGTCAAATTTTTTAATTCGTAAAAATTTTCATTATAATTCCACCCTAGCGACACCTACCGGGTCAATTTATACAAACAATTTTTTCTCAAGGTTCCACAAACATAAATACTAAATTTCAGTTAAATTAGTACATGCATTAAAATTTTCGATATAAATCCACCCTAGCGCCATCTACCGGGTCCATTTGTACATACAATTTTTTCTGATGATCCAACTAACATAGATTCTGAATTTCAGTTAAATTGGCCCTTTCGTTAAAATTTTGATTGTAAACCGATCCCAGCGCCACCTACTGGATCCATTTGTACATAAAATGTTTTCTCATGATCAAGCGAATATCCATTCTAAATTTCAGTCGAATTGGTACATGCAATCATATTTTCAATATAAATCCACCCTAGCGCCACCTGGATTTGATTATTTTCAACACAAACAATCTACGGAAAATTTCGAATCGAATAAAAAAAAAATCAGCCAAATCACTCCAGCCGTTCTCAAGTGATGGTATTACATACGTGGACCATTTCATTTTTATATATATAGATATTAAAAATATTAAAAATATTAACAATATAAAAAATTTTAAAAATATTAAAAATATTAAAAATATTAAAAATATTAAAAATATTAAAAATATTGAAAATATTAAAAATATTAAAAAATTAAGAACATTAAAATTATTACAAATATTAAAACAATAAAAAATATTAAAAACTAGCTGGCCCGGCAGACTTCGTCCTGCCTCCAAATTTTTGTAACATATGTTGAGTGTAGTTGAAATCTAATAACGATTGCTTTATTTCTTTGACCTCTAAAATATTTCAATTTAAAGGGCGAGGTTTTCCTGGACCAATTCTGTTATTCATATATTTTAAAGATTATTATATATTACTAGCTAGCCCGGCAGACTTCGTCCTGCCTCCAAATTTTTGTAAAATATCTTGAGTGTAGTTGAAATCTAATAACAATTGGGTTATTTCTTTGACCTCTAAAATATGTCAATTTAAAGCGCGAGGTTTTCCCGGACAAATTCTGTTCGTCATATATCTTAAAGATTATTATAAGAATTTCTAAAACGGATCAGCAGTGTCGTCCATGATGTGATTAAAACTTACTTATTGATAGGCATATATTCTAAAACCACATTTTTAAGCCGATTGACTGATATATAACTTTCTGTGTTGGTGTACTGGGTGAGTGTACCTTTTTATCCTAAGGAGTACAAATTTCCAAAAATGCCTTCAATAGTCTCAACAACCCTATTAACCGTATGGTCGGGGTGATATCAACGGTTATTCCTATTTTCGTAATTGTCCCTAAAATTTGGAAATGGGAAAAACCACTTTGTGAAGCTCTCTAATTATGTGGGAAGTGCGCCATTATAAAAATTAGTCATTCTTCTTTAAGCCTTTTTGCGGTCTGGGTGACCATCTACAGCCAATCCCCAACTTTCACAGAAATTTTGGGACAAATGGGATCAACCGTTTTCACATTTAGTGGTGACATCAAAATTTACATCTTTTTTATATATATAGACTTCTGAATAACTATGATGTTAAAAAAAGTGACTAAATGACATTCCAAAAATTAAGTGTATCAAAAGTAAACACCGGCAACTGGTTCCAAACATACATTCAAAATTTTCTCATGCCAAAAAAATCATATATTTTAAGTTTAAGTAAAATCGGACAATCGATATTCAAAATCTTCTCATGCCAAAAAAATCATATATTTTAAGTGTAAGTAAAATCGGACAATTAAATTAAATTTTCGAAATAATTCAACCTCAGCCCATACAAAAAAAAATTTCATAATAAAGCAAATATACATTCTAAATTTCAATCAAATTGTTTAATTCGTTAAAATTTTCATTATAATTCCATCATAGCGACACCTACCGGGTCAACTTATACAAAAGTTCCACAAAAATAAATACCAAATTTCAGTTAAATTGATACATGCATTTAAATTTTCAATATAAATCCACCGTAGCGCCATCTACCGGGTCCATTTGTACAAACGATTTTTTCTGATGATCAAACAAACATAGATTCTGAATTTCAGTTAAATTGGCCCATTCGTTAAAATTTTGATTGTAAACCGACCCCAGCGCCATCTACCATGTCCATTTGTACGTATAATGTTTTCTCATGATCAAATGAATATCCATACTAAATTTCAGTTGAATTGGTACATGCATTTAAATTTTCGATATAAATCCACCCTAGCGCCACCTAGATTTGATTTTTTTCAACACAAACAATCTACGGAAAATTTCGAATCGAATAAAAAAAAATCAGCCAAATCGCTCCAGACGTTCTCAAGTGGTGTTATGACATACGTGGACCATTTCATTTTTATATATATAGATTATAAGAATTGCTAAAACGGATCAGCAGTGTCGTCCATGATGTAATGAAAACTTACTTATTGATAGGCATATATTCTAAAACCAAATTTTTAAGCCGATTGACTGACATATAACTTTCTGCGTTGGTGTACTGGGTGATTGTACCTTTTTATCCTAAGGAGTGCGAATTTTCAAAAATGCCTTCATTAGGCTCAGCAACCCCATTAACCGTATGGTCTGGGTGATATCAACAGTTATTCCTATTCTCGTTATTGTCCCCTAAAATTTGGAAATGGGAAAAACCACTTTGTGAAGCTCTCTAATTCTGTAGGAAGTGCGCCATTATAAAAGTTAGTCATTCTTCTTTAAGCCTTTTTGCGGTCTGGGTGACCATCTACAGCCAATCCTCAACTTCCACTGAAATTTTGGGACAAATGGGGTCAACCGTTTTCACAATTAGTGGTGACATCAAAATGTACATCTTTTTTTATATATATAGACTTCTGAATAACTATGATGTTAAAAAAGTGACTAAATGACATTCCAAAACTTAGGTGTATCATAAGCTAAACACCGGCAACTGGTTCTAAACATACATTCAAAATTTTCTCATGCCAAAAAAATCATATATTTAAAGTTTAAGTAAAATCGGACAATCGATATAAATTTTCGAAATAATTCAACCCCAGCCAAATCAACTGCGGGTCCATATATACAAAAAAAATTCTCATAATAAAACAAATATACATTCTAAATTTCAATCAAATTGTTTAATTCGTTAAAATTTTCATTATAATTCCATCATAGCGACACCTACCGGGTCAATTTAGACAAACAATTTTTTCTCAAGGTTCCACAAACATAAATACTAAATTTCAGTTAAATTATTACATGCATTCAAATTTTCGATATAAATCCACTCTAGCGCCATCTACCGGGTCCATTTGTACATACAATTTTTTCTGATGATCAAACAAACATAGATTCTGAATTTCAGTTAAATTGGCCCTTTCGTTAAAATTTTGATTGTAAACCGACCCCAGCGCCACCTACCACAAACAATCTACGGAAAATTTCGAATCGAATAAAAAAAAATCAGCCAAATCGCTCCAGGCGTTCTCAAGTGATGGTATTACATACGTGGACCATTTCATTTTTATATTTTGATTTTTATCCTTGAGATAAAAAGGAGCAAAGTGTTATCATTACTCCAACGGAGAATGTTTTATGTCAGTCAATCGGCTTTAAAACAGAGCTCGCAATAATTGGTCTCTCTCGTTCTTGTTGTCAGAAAAAACCACTCATCCACTGACACAATGCGAAACTGTCGCGAAAAACCCTTAATTTTCGTTCTTCTTTGGCTTGCTTTTTGCTCAACCGACGAGCATTTCTGTTCACTAAATCGGCTCATGGGTTTACTCGAGACACTTTACTTCGTAAAAACTCGTCAAACAGTCTTTTGAGCATGTATGTGTGCTGCGCGTGTGGATAGGCAAACGTATGCATACACATATGCACACTTATGATCCCCTTTCTTCTTCTCTCCTCTTTAAAGCATATGACGAAGTTTTTAAGGCAACAACACAATGCAAAGCAACAATAAAAATAAAGACCTTTTGTGCGGACACTTTGCTTGCTTTGCTCACTTACTGATTCTCAGTAGGTGAGCGGCGGAAGGTTCTGTTCGTATCGAGCGGTCAGTAAGAGACCGATTCATGTGTTATGTTCAACCCGAAACCTGAGAGCAAGAACACGAACAAAACGAAAAAATGGTTGCTGTTCAGACACTGAGCGATTCCGTCTCATTTGTTTCGGTCTTTTAAGTGAGCAGACCGCGTAGTAAAATTTGGTTGAGCATATTTTGCGAGCTCTGCTTTAAAATGTTGTTTGAGAATATATGCCTATCAATAAGTAAGTTTTCATCAAATCATGGACGATACTGCAGATCCATTTTAGCAATTCTTACAATAATCTATATATATAAAAATGGTGGCAAAAATGTATAGTAATTCATCAATTGAGAACGGCTGGGCCGATTTTGCTCAAACTTTTTTTCAGTTGTTCGTTATTGCCAGGAGAAGGTTTATGTGAAAGAAAATTTTGGGAAAATCTTCCGAAAAAGTCGGAAAATCAGAAAATTTGAAAAATCGAAAATTGTCTTTTTGTATGGAATTTTGTGTGCAATTGTTACAGAATGGCTTTTCGAATAGAAAAATGGAAAATTTTTGTTGAAAAATGCGGAAAATTCCGGAAAAATTTTAAATTTTTTTTTACGAAATTTTGCATATTATCGTGTGACTTTATAATTTTGGACGATGTAACAGTGAAAATTATCGGATAATTATTCCGAAATGACTTTCCAAATGGGAAAATAGAAAAATTCTCGGTGAAAACTCGGAAAATTCAGGAAAAACTCGAAAAATTTGGATTTTTTCGGAAACATTTTGCACCGCAAATTGAATTTTTGTATTACATTTTGTGTGTAATTGTTTCGTTGTGGCTTTTCGGTTGGAAAAATAGAAAATTTTGATTGAAAAATTATGGAAAAATTCCAAAAATATAAATTTTTGTTCGACGAAATTTTACATTTTATTGTAAGTTTTGATAATTTTGAATGATATAATTGTGAAAAATTCGGATAATTATTCCGAAATGACTTTTCGAATGGAAAATTAGAAAATTCTTGGTGGAAACCTCGGAAAATTCCGGAAAAAATCTAAATTTTTTAATTTTTTCGACGAAATTTTTCATTGTATCGCTTGATTTGATGATTTTAGACGACGTAAAGATGAAAAATTCGTTATGATGCTTGAAAAATTTCGGAATATTGTGAAATTTATTATGTTAAAAGATTAAATGCAAAATGGTAGAACAATTTTAAAATCTTCTGCATAAGCATAATGCATTGGTCCGATTGTTCAAAACCACATTGAATACAATGCATTATGACGTCCACAAAATCATTATCAGAGAAGACAAGAGACCCTTTGGATGCCATGTAAGACAATTCAATGCTCCCACTATAAATGAAGACGGAATTGTTCTCAAGCTTCGGGATGGTGGACAAGTTGGATGAAATGGCTGACGACATTTCCACAGAGTTCGCACGACAACATCCAATTTCGATCTTGAAATTATCTTCTGATCAAAGACATTTGCGCACTAATGTGTGGCAGTCTACTATCGAAATTGGGAATACCAGCGCAAAATCGTTCAATGCATGATGCATTCAATCGCGAATTGCAACAAGGACAAGACTTTGATCGAGTTGAGCTAACTGAAAGAGTCCGAACAAATGTGGCGCTCTTAACTGCCGAGCAAACGAATGTGTACGATTCAATGATGAAAGTTGTTGACATTGGAACGGAAGCATTTACTTTCTCGATGATGCCGGTTGGACAGGCAAGAGATCCGTAATTTCTTTGATTCTAGCAACAAGTCCGTCAAGATCGCAATTAAGTTAGCTGTTGCATACTTTGGTATTGCTTCCACAGTCGAACTGCACATTCCGCTTTCTTCTTACGGTTGACAACACAACGTGTAGCGAAATTGTTACGAGAATGCTTAATCATTATTTGGAATTAATGCACGATGGCGCATAAACGAGCATTGGAGGCAGATGACCTAACGATGAAAAATTTTCGAGGTCATTTAACGAGAATGAGGCAACCAACTATTCGACAGAATTTTTGAACTCTCTAGATGTGCCAGTTGTGCATAATTTGCAGCTGAAGGTAGGATCGATCATGATCATTTTACGGAAACTGAATCATCCGAAATTGTAATTAAAGCGACGATCATCAAGGGCATATGGAAAGGAGAGGAAGTCCTTATCCCTCGAATCTATTATTCCAACCGATCTTCTCTTCCGATTCAACTCCCCATTCGATTGGCTTTTGCGATAACAATCAATAAATCGTAAGGCCAATCATTGGAAATTTGTGGAATCAACCTCGAATTTCCCTGCTTTTTACATGGTCAGCTGTGCGTTGTTTGCGTGTTGGCAAACAGTCTTCATTGTTTGTTTTTACGCCGGAAACAAATCGGAAAACAATGTATATCAGATCGCTCTTTACAGATTTCGATTAAATTCAAGTAAATCAGATTAAAACTTGAACTATCTGTGTTTTACTATTATACAAAGGCGTTACCTTAGGAGCGAGACGAAGTTTGCCGGGTCCAAAGTTGTATGGCAAAACAACGTTTGCCGGGTCAGCTAGTATATAATAATCTTTTAGATATATAAAGTACAAAATTTTTCCGCCAAAACTTCGTCCTTTAAATTGAAATATTTCAGGAGCCGAAGTAATAACCTAATCGTTCTTAGATTTCAATTGCACTTAACATCTTTTACAATAATTTGTAGGGAGGACGAAGTCTGCGGGCCAGCTAGTTTTTAATATTTTTAACTAGCTGGCCCGGCAGACTTCGTCCTGCCTTCAAATTTTTGTAAAAGATGTTCAGTGCGGTTGAAATTTAATTCCGATTGGTTTATTACATTGAAATTCTGAAATATTTCAATTTAAAGGGCGACAGTTTCCCCTACAAATTCTGTACTTCATATATCTAAAAGATTATTATATGTTATTGTAGATGTGCATTGTCGTCCATGATTTGATGAGAACTTACTTATTGATAGGCATACATTCTAAAATCGATTTTTTAAGCCGATTGACTGACATATAACTTTCTGCGTTGGTGAACTGGGTTATTGTACCTAAAGGTGCTTGGTCTAAGCCGTGATAGTACTTTGCGCCTTTTTATCCCAAGGAGTACGAATTTCCAAAAATCCATTCATTTGGCTCAACGACCCTATTAACCGTTTAGTCTGGGTGATAGCAACAGTTTTTCCCATTTTCGTGTTTGTCCCCTAAAAGTTCGAAATGCGAAAAACCACTTTGTGATGCTCTCTAATGATATAGAATGTGCTCCAATATTAATGTTCTCCATTCCACCTTAAAGTCTGGCAGACGATCGACAGGCCATTCCCAACTTTCACTGCAATTTTGGTCAAAATCGGTTTAACCGTTTTCGCAATTAGTGGTGTCATCAAAATGGACATCTATTTTTATATATAAAGAGTTTTCAATAATTTTAATGTTAAAAAAATTACTCTAAAAAAATTAAGTGTATCATAAGCTAAACACCAGCAACTGGATCCAAACATACATTAAAAATTTTCTCATTTCAAAAAACGCATTTATTTTAAGTTTGAGTAAAATCGGACAATCGAAATAATTCAGCACCAGCAACCTCAACATCGGGTCTATTTATACAATAAAAAAACCCATAATAAAACAACTATACATTCTAAATTTCAGTCAAATTGGTTGATTCGTTATAATTCCATCACAACGGCACCTTCCGGGTCCATTTATACAAAAACTTCGTTCTTATCGTTCTGATCACATAGTTATACATACTAAATTTCTCTTAAATTGGTATATTCGATCAAATTTTGGTTAAAAAAAAATCCACCCAAACGCCACCTACCGGGTCCATTTGTACATAAAATTGTTCTGGTGATTAAACAAACATATATTCTGAATTTCAGTAAAATTGGTCCATCTATTAAAATTTTCGATATAAATACACCCCAGCGCCATCTACCGGGTCCATTTGTACATACAATTGTTTCTCATGATTAAACAAACATACATTCTGAGTTTCAGTTAAATTGGTCTATTCGTTTAAATTATGATTATAAATCCACCCCAGAGCCACCTACCGGGTCCATTTGTACATAAAATGTTTTCTCATGATCAAACGAATATCCGTTCCAAATTTCAGTCAAATTGGTACATGCATTTAAATTTTCGATATAAATCCACCCTAGCGCCACCTGTATTTGATTTTTTTCAACACAAACAATCTACGGAAAATTTCGAATCGAATTTTTTTTAAAATATTTTTTTTTTGTTTTTATAATTTTATTTTTTATACTTTTAATATTTTTAATATCTTTAATATTTTAAATATATATAATAAACTTTAAATAATTTTAATATTTTAATAATTTTTATATATTTTTTTATTTTATATTTTATTAAAAATGTTTTATATTGTTGTTATTTATTATGTTTTAAATATTTTTTATATTTTTAATAAATTTTTTTATTTTTAATATTTTTAGTACTTTTAATACATTTCAAATTTCTAATATTTTTTATATATTTCAAATATTTAATATCTGTTATGTTTTCATATTAAAAATATTTTGAATATTTTTTATATGTAGTTAATACTTTAATATTTAATATTAATATTTCAATATTTAATATTTTAACTATTCTAAATATTTTCAACATTTTTAGTATTTAAAATTTTATAAAAAAATCTACCTCAAACCTTGAACATAACCTTTTTGACCTCTTCCACCATAAAACTTTTGCAACCTCTAAATTACACTGCAAAGTTGTTATTGTTATCACCCAGTAGATAGGGATGCGATTATTTGTTTGTTCTACAAAAAGTTTTTGGTTTTTTCACATTGTCCTGTAGCAGCGGGAAAATAACAACACTAACACGACTCAGCCTCTGTCCATAACTTGCAACCGTGACCGTGACTATAGGCTCAGCTGTATGTGCAACGAGCAATACCAAAAAAGTTTTATAGTGTCCAATGTAGCAGCATAGTTGAACACTATGATGTTGTTGTAGTTGGCTGTTGGCATAACTGTTACTCTAAGCAACGTGCTGGTGTTGGGCACGGTTGCTGAGCTTAGCCTTTAGATAGGTTGGGTTAAAACGCACACATCTGACAAGAAATTCACCTACAGGCCCCTTAGTCAAGTGACGGCTTGAATGGCCTTCGGCATTGTGATCACACCATGAGGTATTAGCAACAATAAAGTTAGAGGGGGATATATTGGGATGAGAATTGAAAATAATACTAAAATGACCGTAGAATGCATTGACAAAATTTAAGACGTGCTAACTGTCGCTTCAAAATGAATACAAAAACTTTGTAATTTTTTAAAAAAAAATTTATTCAGCTGTACTTTTTTCTATAATATTCTGTTTTCTTGCCCCCATATTAAAAATTCGTACGATTAGATTGAATTAAACAGTAAAATCTTTTGTTTTTTTCTTCACTGCAATAACTTCATCACTCTGCAACTTCAGTACAACACCAACAGAACCCCATACCATATCACTTTGTAATTCCCTTTATACGCCCCTACCACTGCCAAGTGCATTGACAACATTTGAGATAATTTCAAGATGACATCAAATTGTAAATGTCACCCAAAGACAAGTAACATAAAACTGTTTTGTTTTTGTCCATCACAAAGAATTACATATCGTACAACATAAATTGGGAGCACAACCTCCCAGACCAGACAAAACACACTGTGTGCCACCAACTGTAGTATTTACTTTACTCGTAGTCATCATCTGTAATTGTTGAAATAGACCAGACCAAATAGTTCGTATCATTAGGGGATTACATTGCAGTATTACCAAAATTTGTGTGTGTGTGTGACTAACTGACTGAATGTCAGGACCAATGACGGACTGATAATGTATTCATATTGCCAGGGATGGATGGCAGGGACTACAAAGTAGTCGTTAGATTGTTGTACTTTGGCTTGACTTGATGTCTAATAGATTTATTTGCTGTAATCAGTGCCAGAGAGAGAGAGAGAGAGAGATGAAAATAGAGCGAGAGAGAGACAACTTTTCATAACCAGACGAAACTCTAAGAGTTTAACAAAAATATGCCTATTTAGTACGGTAGGCCAGGTCGTTCGGTTGTTGTCCTTTTCAATGCTACATAAGTTGATGTTGCAGCATGTAATGTTGTCTACAGCTGATGTTGTTGTTGCTATTGTTGATGTGAATGTGTCGTGTTGCATGCCTGGGTAATGTAAAAGATGATTAATAGCTTTTAATGTGGCAAATGTTATTATAATCACCATTCAGCATTGAACACATACATAGACACACAGTCTGTCTGGCCATCAGGCTGACAGGCTTGAGAGCAACTTTACTTTCTCACACCATTTACAGGAAACCGATGATAATTGTATTGATAATGATGAGTCTTATGTTTATCGTCATCTTGTGGCTGCCTTACTCACAGTCATTGCCTTATTATCTTTATCATCGCCAACACTATCACAAGGCAACTGCTGTAATCATCATCCTGTCTTGACTTTTCCTAAATGAATTATTATTCATCTTTTGAATTGTCAGATCACAACACAACTAGCGTCCTGGACTGGTTGTCTTACTACACTTCTAAGTCATACCCAGCAAATAAAAGAGTGAAGAAAAGCAGAATTACTGATCTAGAAGAAATTCGGATTTGGGTGAAACACCAAAGATATTAACTTGTTGGTACAATATGAAAATACAAAAATTTTTAATATAGTAAAAGTACTTTTATTAAACCAAAAAAGTACTTTTATTGTGCTAGAAAATACATTGATTTTACCAAAATTAAGAATTACATATTATGATAAAAGTATTTATCGGTATAAAAACAGTACATTTTGGTACAAGAAAAGTACTTTTTGTTACTATAAAAGTACTTTGTGGTACAAAAAAAAATATTTTTACATACTGGCTCACTGAAAGTACTTTTTGTTGCAATAAAAGTACTTTCCACAACAACAAAAGTACTTCTTCATGCAATAACATGACTACTTTTAATCAGAGTACATTTTGGTACTATTAAAGTACTTTTTGGTACAATGAAAGTACTTTTAACACAATAAATGTTATTTTTGGTACATTAAAAGTACTTTCTGGCACAATAAAAAAGTACTGTCGGTTATAATAAAACTAATTTAATTACAATAAATGTACTCTTGGATAAAATAATAGTACTTTTTGGTACAACAAAAGTACTTTCTGTTATCATAAAAGTAATTTCTAGTACAATAAAAGTACTTTCTGGTACAATAAAATTACTCTCTGGTACAACAAATTTACTTTCAACAAACAAAGTACCTTTTTGGTACAACAAAAGTACTTGCTGGTATTGCAATAAAAGTATTTTTTTGGGAAATTTAAAGTACTTTTTGGCACAATAAAAGTACCTTCATATCCAATAAGAGTACTTTTTGGTAATATAGAAATACTTTTCGGTACAATAAAAGTACTTTATTGTGCAATGAGAGTACTTTTTGGTACTATAAAAGTAATTTTTGGTATAAAAAAGTACTTTTTGGTATAAAAAAGTACAAAAAGTGCAATAAAAGCACTTTTTGGTGTAACTAAAAGTACCTTTTTGGTACAAAAAATCACTTTTTGGGACAATAAAACTACTTTTTGGCACAAGAAATGTACTTTCTGATTCAATAAGAGTACTGTTTGGTACTATAAAAGTACATTCTGGTACTTTTTGGTGCAAATAAAATTAATTTTTGCACAATCAAAGTACTTTCTGGAATAATAAAAGTACCTTTTTGGCACAATAAAAGTATTTTAAAAGTACTTTCTGGTGCAAAAAGAGTACTTTTTGGTACTATAAAAGTACATTCTGGTAAAATAAATTAATTTTCTGGTACAATTAAAGTACGTTCTGGTACTTTCTTACTTTTTGGTACAATAAAAGTAATTTCTGGTACAATACATTTATTTTCTGGTACAATAAGAGTACTTTTTGGTACTATAAAAGTACTTTCTGGTACAAATAAAAGTACTTTTTGGCACAATAAAAGTACTTTCTGGCACAACAAAAGCACCTTTTTGGTACAATAAAATACTTCCACGTACAATAAAAGACCTTTTTGGCATAATATAAGTACTTTATGGTACAAATAAAAGTTCTTTCTGGCACAAAAAAAGTACTCTCTGGTACAAAAAAAGAACTTTTTGGTACTATAAAAGTACTTTCTGGTACAATAAGAGTAATTTTTGGTACTATAAAAGTACTTTCTGGTACAAATAAAAGTACTTTTTTTTATGGTACAAATAAAAGTACTTTTTGGCAAAATAAAAGTACTCTTTGGTACAATAAAAGTACCTTTTGGTACATTAAAACTACTTTCTGGTATACGAGAAGTACTTTTTCACAATAAAATATCTTTCTTATGCGGTAAAAACACTTTTTGGTGTAATTTAAAGTTCTTTTTGGCTCAAAAAAGTACCTTTTAGGTACAAAAAAGTACTATTTGGAACAGTAAAATTACTTGTTGGCACAAGAAAAGTACGTTCTGATTCAATAAGTACTTTTTGGCTTAAATAAAATTAATTTTTGGCACAATCAAAGTACTTTCTGGAATAATAAAAGTACCTTTTTGGCACAATAAAGGTATTTTGAAAGTACTTTCTGGTGCAAAAAGAGTACTTTTTGGTACTATAAAAGTACATTCTGGTAAAATAAATTTATTTTCTGGTACAATAAAAGTACGTTCTGGTACTTTCTGACTTTTTGGCACAATAAAAGTACTTCGTACAATAAATTTATTTTCAGGTACAATAAAAGTACCTTTTTGGTACAATAAAGCACCATCTGGTACAACAAACGTACATTTTTATACAACTTACGTATTTTTTGCCACAGTGATAGGAAAGTACAATAATAGTACTTTTTGACACAGTAAAAGTATTTTTTGGTGAAAGAAATGTACTTTTTGGGTTAAAGAAAGTAAATTTTTGTTTAACAACAGTACTTTTTGGTATAATAAATTTACTTTTTGGTACAATAAATGTATTCTTTTTTGCAGTACTTTTTAGTACAATTAAAGTATCAATAGCAAATGTTTGGTACAAAAACGTAGTCTCTTGTACAAAAAAAAATACTTTTTGGTTCAGTAAAAAAACTCTGTGGTACAACACTAGTACTTTTTGGCTCAGTAAAAATACTTTTTGGTCCAAACAAGTACTTTTTGGTTCAATAAATGTACTTTTTGGCTTAAGAAAAGTACTTTGTGATACAATTAAAGTACTTTTTGTTATGTCAGTACTACTTTTGGGTACAATAAAAAAACATTTGGGAACAATAAAAGTACTTTTTTGTACAATACAATTACATTCTGCTACAAAAAAAACCCTCGTTTTCACAGTAGTAAGAGTTTTTGGTACACTGACAGTACTTTTTAGTACTATAATAATACCTTTTGGTACAAAAAAGTACTCTCCGGTGCAATAAAAGTACTTTTTGGTTCAACAAATGTACTTTTTTGTGTATAGTTGTACTTTTTGGTACAATAAAAGTACTCTTTGAATCACGAAATGTATTTTTT
Organism: Muscina levida; assembly: GCA_964034835.1. Taxonomy (NCBI): domain Eukaryota; kingdom Metazoa; phylum Arthropoda; class Insecta; order Diptera; family Muscidae; genus Muscina; species Muscina levida. Next base: position 138,341,062 of record OZ035883.1, read on the forward strand.
GATACAAAACTTGCAATTTTTTATACAATTAAAATACTTTTAGGCTCATTAAAAGTACTTTTCGGTACAATAAAATAAAAATCTACCATTTGGTACAAAAAAGTACTTTTATTGTTGTACAGAAAAGTACAAAAAACACTAATAAGACTTTTTGGTATACTGGCAGTACTTTTTAGAACAATAATAATACCTTTTGGTACAAAAAAGTACTCTCTTCTGCAATAAAAGTACTTTTTGGTTCAACAAATGTACTTTTTTGTGTATAGTTGTACTTTTTGGTAGAATAAAAGTACTCTGAATCAAGAAATGTACTTTTTGATACAAAACTTGCAATTTTTTATACAATTAAAATACTTTTAGACTCATTAAAAGTACTTTTCAGTACAATAAAATAAAAATCTACTTTTTGGTACAAAAAAGTACTTTTCCGTACAAAAACAGTACTTTTATACACAATGAAAGTACTTTCTGCGACAATCAAAATACTGTAATGTACAATGGAAATACTTTGTTGTATAATCAAATTTGTTTGTGGTACAATAGAAGTACTATCTGCTACAACGGGTTTTACTAAATTAAAAGTACTCTTTGGCACAATAATATTACTTACTGTTATGGCAAAAGTACTGTGTGTTAAAAAAAAAATAACTTTCTGGTATAATAAAAATACTTTCTGGTACAATAAATTTACTTTTTGGTATTTAAAAGTACTTTTTGATACAATATAAATGTTTTTTAGCACTATAAATGTATGTACTTTTTGATATAATACAAGTATTTTGTGTTACGATAAAAGTACTTTTAAGGATAACAAAAGTACTTTCCGGTACAACAAAACTACTGCCAAACTTTTTGCCACCAAAAAGTTTATTGTTTGCTATAAGAGTGCGTTGTGGTACAACAAAAGTACTTTCTGAACCAAAAAAGGCATTTTGTGTACATTAAAGTACTTTTTGGCAATATAAAAGTACTTTTTTGGGTTTTTTTTTTAATAACTGTCTTTTGTTTTGCTGGGTTATCTAATAAATTAATGCATAAAATTGTTGTGATGTGCAAGATCTGTTGTTCCCAACACAACATGTGCAATGGGGATATGCTGCTACAGTATCTGCTTCATATTGTTGTTTTGCCTCAAACATTTTTTCCAACATCTTGTTTTTCATTTAAATGACATTTGTCATGTAAGCTAAACAGCAGCAATTGCAATGAAAAGTGAAAACATAATTAAACAACCATTTCGCTAGAAATGGTGGAGACGATGCGCTATATAAATTTTAATGTTGCTACTGCTACTGTTGCTGTTGCCTGCAACATAAGCCTTGCTATGTCGTTGCATCGAATTTATGTTTTACAAGCTTTATGATAAATGATTATGGCACAGAGATATTTTCAAGATTTTCTCGTCGTTGCTAGATTATTTACAATTCGGAGGGGTCATAAACCAATGGATTAACCCTGTGAAGGCTAAATGTAAAGGGTGGGTCGAAATATGCGAATAGGCAAAAATTAAACATAAATTATACCTAAAAATTTAAAAATCTTTATTGAAACATTGTATAGCTTTGAGAATATGAACTAGGTGCAGGGGATGACTTTTAAGAACATTCGTATACATTATGTGATGACACTTTACTTTATGATTGCAATCATCGTTTAATATTAATAAAATTTAAGGTGGTGTTGCTAATTTGCAATTCTTTGGAAAGGATGTGAAATCATTTGATAAAAAACAAGAAACGTCAACTCCATATACACCTCATGAATGAACTTTGATTCGATAAAAATTCTAAATATTTTGTACTTAGTCTAAAATTGTTTACGTCTGCTTAAAGGACATATTAACGAATAGTAAGGGAAATATTTTACTTTGGCAGCTCTTTGTAGTAATTAGTATAATTTTTGATTTACTTACCATATTTTTTTATAATTTTTTTCAAATAATTAAATTTCACATACCTGAAAAATGAAGAAAACGAATTTGTTTAGTGATTTGAAGTAGAAATGTGTAAAATGCTTTTAATATTTATACTATTTTTCGACTTAACTTTTACCTCTTGTTCCAAAATAAATGTAAGGACATTAAAAGTTTTTATATATACTGCTACTATCTTTTCTTGCTACCACTTCCACTTCCAATAATTGTCAAAAATTACACTTCAATTGTGCAATGACCTTTTATTTTCCAACCATCCCCTCTACTAGTCGTGCATTGTCAGTCGCACCGGCAAAATACTCCCACAAGGCCACTCATTTGTTCGATTGAACACTCGCTTATGGGTTAATTGCCAGCTTTTGTTATTTTGTCATTCACACAATGCACGCACACACACAAACACACGCACTTGGTCTCTGGTGGCCTCCCATTAGACTTCATTTTATGCACTTGAACGAACATTAATAAATTTCATTTATGAGGGCTACGCGCTCCGGTGGCACTTTGTTAATAGGAAGCACGTGTGAAATCTGCAAAAATGTTCGACGCCTTTGACTGCAGGCCAAAGGCTTCACAGTTCACCCCATGATGTGAATGCAACGTGCAGACCGCAGACATTTTGAACAAATTTTGAACAAGTGTAAAATGTGAAAAAAATAAGGAGGGAGGATGTACAGCAAAAGTTTTGGTATGTGTACTAGGGGTAAGGGGCTAGGTGTAGCATAGTAGGCTGAATAGGCCAAGGAAATAATAAGGGGTCTAACATGTGGTTTCTCTTAAGGTAAATGTATATTTCAAATTTTAAAAACTTAATGATCTTAAGACAAAATCTTAAGATCGAGTAGTTATGCACACATCATACCTTTAACAGAGTTACACACCAGACTATCATGTCTTTAATATCCACATATTGTATTTTTCAAAAAGTTATTTTCTTGACTAACATTTGTAACGTGACGAAAGTCGTCCGTACATATATACCTCCTACACATACAGTTCTAGGGCTAACTACACAATTATGACCTTTTAACCTCTAACCATCAATGATATACTCGCCCTTCATTTAGTCTTGAATATCACCCAGCAACGCCATCTGCATAAACTTTTTCAATTACTTCAAAAGCAAAAAACAATACCATCGATCTTACGATCGCCGCAATCAACGCTTTCGACAATGCATGCGATTGCTACCAACGGCACATTCGGCAATCGCCACTAACGGCGAATGAGCGCGACGACCAATATCCAACCAAACACATTCAGGAAATGACATCACAAGGGAAAGTAATTCTCATTACATCGAGAGCTCCACTTACTTAAGTGATCGACAATTTTTCTTGGTAAATTCATCTGTTGCTACCGCAGGGAAGTTCATTGCTAAGTTGCTCTGCACCCGATCTCCGATCTGTTAAATTGGACTTCGGTCTGTTAAATCGGACTTCGGTCTGGTTAATCGGACTTCGGTCTGTTGAATAGGACTCCGATCTGTTAAATCGAACTTAAGTCTGTTAAATCGGACTTCGGTCTGTTGACTCGGTCTTCGATCTGTTGAGTCGAACTTCGATCTGTTAAATCGGTTCTTCGGTTTCTTCAATCTGACTTAGGTCCTTGAATCGGACTCCATCTGTTAAATCAGACTTCGTTCTGTTAAATCGGACTTCGGTCTATTGAGTCGGACTTCGGTCTGTAAAATCGGACTTGGGTCAGTTATATCGGACTTCCGTCTGTTAAATCGGACTTGGGTCAGTTAAATCGGACTTCGGTCTGTTGAATCGGACTTCGGTCTGTTAAATCGGACTTGGGTCAGTTAAATCGGACTTCGGTCTGTTGATTTGTACTTCGGTCTGTTAAATCAGACTTCGGTTTGTTGTACCGGACTTCGGTTTCTTCAATCTGACTTAGGTCCTTGAATCGGATTCCATCTGTTAAATCAGACTTCGTTCTGTTAAATCGGACTTCGGTCTATTGAGTCGGACTTCGGTCTGTAAAATCGGACTAAGGTAAGTTATATCGGACTTCCGTCTGTTAAATCGGACTTCGGTCTATTGAGTCGGACTTCGGTCTGTAAAATCGGACTTGGGTCAGTTATATCGGACTTCCGTCTGTTAAATCGAACTTGGGTCTGTTGAATCGGACTTCGGTCTGTTGAATCGGACTTCGGTTTGTTAAATCGTACTTCGGTCTGTTAAATCGGACTTCAGTCTATTAAATCGGACTTTGGTCTGTTGAATCGGACTTCGTTCTGTTAAATCGGACTTCGGTCAGTTAAATCGGACTTCGGTCTGTTGAATCGGACTTTGGTCTGTTGATTTGGACTTCGGTCTGTTAAATCAGACTTTGATCGGTAAATCGCACTTCGATCTATTAATTTGACTTCCATCTGTTGAATCGAATTTCGGTCTTCGAAATCGGACTTCGGTCTGTTGAGTCGAATTTCGGTCTGTTTAATCGGACTTCGGTCTGTAAATTTGGGCTTCGGTCTGTAGAGTCGGACTTCGGTCTGTAAAATTGGACTTGGGTCAGTTATATCGGACTTCCGTCTGTTAAATCGGACTTCGGTCTATTGAGTCGGAATTCGGTCTGTAAAATCGGACTTGGGTCAGTTATATCGGACTTCCGTCTGTTAAATCGGACTTGGGTCTGTTGAATCGGACTTCGGTCTGTTGAATTTGACTTCGATCTGTTGAATCGGACTTCGGTCCGTCAGATCGGACTTTGGTCTGTTAAACCGGACTTCGGCCTGCTGAATCGGAATTTCGGTCTGCTGAATCGGATTTCGGTCTGTTGTACCGAACTTCGGTCTGTTATATCGGACTTTAGTCTGCTAAATTGGGTCTGTTGAATCTGACTTCGGTCTGTTGAATCGGCCTTCGGTTTGTTGAATCGGATTTCGGTCTGTTAAAACGGATTTATGTCTATTAAATCGGTCTTGGGTCTGTTGAGCCGAACTTCGGCCCGTTAGATCGGACTTCGGTCTGTAAAATCAATCTTCGATCTGTTGAATCAGATTTCGGTCTGTTGTACCGGACTTCAGACTGTTATATCGGACTTCAGTCTGCCAAATTGGACTTCGGTATTCGGTCTGTTTACTCGGTTTCGGTGTGGTTAATCGGACTTCGGTCTGTTGAATCGGACTTCGGTCTGCTGATTTGGACTTGGGTCTGTTAAATCAATCTTCGGTCTTTTAATTTGGACTTCGGTCTGTTGAATCGGACTTCCATCTGTTGAATTGGACTTCGGTCTGTTAAATCGGACTTTGATCTGTTGAATCGTACTTCGGTCTATTGAATCTGACTTCGGTCTATTGAATCGGACTTCGGTCTGTTGAATCGGTCTTGGGCCTGTTAAATCAATCTTCGGTCTGTAGAATTGGATTTCGGTCTGTTGTACCGGACTTTGGTCTGTTATATCGGACTTCAGTCTGCTAAATTGGACTTCGGCCTTTTAAATCGGAATTCGGTCTGTTCAATCGGTTAAATTCGGTCTATTAATTCGGACTCCGGTCGGTGAAATCGTTTACTCGGTTTCGGTGTCCGTTGATTCGAACTTTGGTCTGTTGAATCGGACTTCGGTCTATTAAATCGGAATTCGGTCTGTTGAACCGGATCTGTTGGACCGGACTTCGATCTGTTGAGTCGAACTTCGGTCTGTTAAATCGGGCTTGGGTCTGTTAAATCGGACTACCGTATGTAGAATCGGACTTCGGTCTGTTGAATCGGACTTCGGTCTGTTAAATCGGACTTCGGTTAATTAAATCGGAATTCGGTCTGTTAAATCGGACTTTGGTCTCATAAGTCGGACTTCGGTCTGTTACACCGGACTTCGGTCTGTTAAAAACGCGAGTCACACCCAAGATCATGAGTTGTGATTTCGAAACTGAATTACCAACAGCCACGGGTAAATAATATATTTGCGAATTGCGGATATAAACCTGAATCACCGACAAACAAGAATCATCAAAGTGACCCAGTATTGCTGATATAAACCCGAATTATCAACAAAACCCGAATCACCAATACCCCTCTGAACTGTTGACATTAACCCGAACTACCGACAAACCCGAGTCATCATCATGACTTGAGACCCCGACAAAACCCGAATCAGCAAGCTGACTACATACTGATGATATCAACCGTAACCACCGGTGAACCCGAATCATCAGTGCGCTGCCAAGTTGCTGGTACGTGCCTGAATTATCGAAAGTAACCGAACTACCATGTTCCTGAATATCGTAACGATCCTGATTTACCTGACCTCTACAGTTTTGGGTATAAAGCATAGAGTACTACCTCAAATCGACCGATTCGTTAAGTTCCCGACTATCTTAAATCGACCCGAGTCGCAAAACCTGTCATTGCAGTCATAGGCCACATCAATACTCTTCGAGCGTATACTACAAGTTCGCGAACATCTAAAATCGGTGTGGATACAAATTACTGGATAAAACAACAACGCTATCAGTGAATCCGACTCTGAATTGTTTTCGTATCTAAATACTTCACACAGTAGATTATAAGTTTGAATTACACTATCAATAGACAATACTGTTATTTTGCCCTAGTCAGGGAAAATCTACCGAGTTCTTATTCCGTAAGGCTTTGTGGGTCCTTATGGCGACCCTGGCGACGACTGGACTTATCTCAGCTGACGACAAAACCACGTTACACATGTATAACAATTGTCTTAACTTATCATACTTATCATAGGATCCCCAATTTTAAAAGGGCTATACGACTCCTTTAAAAATACTTTCGCTTATTAAAGCCAATTAATCTATGATATATGGCCTACCTCATGGAGATATATGGTTCATTTTCGTTTAACATAAATTTTTGCCGCCGCCACTTAACATTTTATCATGTCATGTAATAATTCTTTGATTGCTGATGTCATATGTTAAACATGGGGTGTCATTAATGTTTGCCTAGCTTATAAACAAGTAGCAGATACGAATAGTCTTCCCCATGTCGCCCGTGTGTTTTACAAATAATTCTACTAATGAGATATAATTTTGTATGGCATCAACATTTTGTATTGCAATGTCTCCGTAGGATGTCATTTTATCGTCTTGATTCGTGTCCGCCGCTACCGAGAACGCTCTCCCAGACATGGGAGACCATAGAAATCTTATACAATTTATTAGCATTTAACTGTCACATTTAGCGACTGAATACATATTTCTCAAGAAGTTTGATGTATGTTTCTGTGACGGAACGGATGTTTTGTCTCGGGCGAAGACATAATTATAGTAGCGTAATATGTAGGGAGGAGAAGCTGTTTGGCGAAGGCGGTGTAAAGAGATGGAATCACTACATCTCCCAAGGGGGAGATGTATAGTGTGAAGTGATTTTTATGTGCAAAAAGAATTACATTTCAGTGTATATTTCAAAAGTATATTTCTTAGTGAGAGGGGATCCTATACATATTTTGGCTCCACGAAAAGCCCCCCAATGAAATAACCCCCAGGAAATAAACCCCAATGAAATAAACACCAAAAAATTGGAAATAACACCCAAAAACAGTGAATGAAATAACATCCAAAAATAAATGAAATAAACCCCAAAGCGAAAACGAAACAACCCCCAATATTTGGGAGTTATTTCATATGAAATAACACCCAATGATGAAAATGAAATAACCCCCAATGAAATAAACCCCATCAGCAACAAAAATGAAATTATGCCCAAAATTCATAAAAGTCAGTTTCACCAAGTATTTCATGAAGTCAATATGGACCATCAGCAAAGTCGCAAAATTATTGAAATGAATCGTGTGGATAGTAGATCATTGTAGCCCTGCTCTATTTTTGCAGTTCGGAAGATAATTTGCCTTTTACGTTTGGCTTTTACACAACCACCTCCAGTTTTCACAAGCAAATCAAACTCTCTGCTTTTATTGAATTCTTCCTTTTGAAGAACTCTTACAAATTTTAAAAAAATATCCATTCTTAGTGTGTGCTAACCGAATTTTGCATTTTGTTGATTTTCTATCCGTCAGTATGAACATAAATGGAAAAATCTGTAAACATTCAAAAGATATTCTAATATATTCACAGGCCAAAAGTTTTCTTGTAAAAGGCCTATTTTTATATAATTATATAATTATAACCCCTTAAAGCCAACAACTTTAAAATGAAACAACCCCCGAATAAAAAATTAAATAACACCCAAATTATACACGATATGAAACAATCCCCAAATTTAAAAAATTGGTTGGGTGTTATTTCATTGGAGATTATTTCATAATTTTAAAACCCCGAATGAAGAATGAAATAATTCCCAAAGAAAAATGAAAAATGGCCCAAAAAAATTGGGAGTTATTTCATATGAAATAACACCCAAAAATGTATGAAAAAAATTTGGAGAATATTTCAATTCTCGTTTGGGCGTTATTTCATTGGGGGGCTTTTCGTGGAGCCCATATTTTCCATTATTTGTAAAATTTTGCGAAAACGTTTTATTGTTAAGGAATTAAGGTCCATGATTCGAGAATATGCACCTGGAATGTTAGAACCCTGTATAGACCAGGTGCCTCCATTATACTGGCAGAAGTCCTTGAAGAAGACAAGGCTGACATAACCGCTTTACAGAAAATTCGGTGGACGGGACACGGGTGCTCACGCATGAAGACGTGCAACATCTACTATAGTGTCCATGCTGACAAGCACGAGTTTGGATGTGGATTTGTAGTGGGCAAGAGACTGCGACACCTAGTCTCACGGTTCAACTCGGTATGTGAACGTTTAGCCACCATAAGAGTCAACACAATGTTTTGCCCCATAACACTTATATGTGTCCATGCTCCGACCGAAGAGACAAGCGATGAGGACAAACAAGAGTTCTACGAGAGCCTAGACAATATATATGACCGTAGCCCGAGCCATGATATCAAAATTGTACTAGGCGATTTTAATGCTAAAATAATCAGGGAGGCCGCATTTGAGCCTACCATCGGAAAATTAAGTCTGCACACCGATACATCGAACAATGGCATAAGACTGATTGATTTCTCTGCGGCAAAAAATATGGCATCATGGTTATCTCCAGATTGACGAGGAATCAGATAGATTACGTGATAGTCCCTCCTGCAAGGACAGCGATGGCCAGCTAGTGAAGGACCTGGATAACGTTCTGAAGATAAGGAGAGATCGTTGCTGAAATTTACTGGATACGGACACCACTCCAGAAGACCCCGCTCCAATTCATAACGATGATATTGACTGTCCACCTCCGAGGCAGAGCGAGATAAGTGTCGCAATATCTCGCCTTAATAACAACATGGTCTTCAGGCTGAATTGCTTAAGGCTGGCGGGGCGCAGCTGATTAGGAGCATGCATCAGCTCATGCGAAACATCTGGCTAGAGGAAAGCGTGCCCGGGATCGGAGTCTCAGTCTATTATGTCCCATACATACAAGAAAGGTGATCGTAGTGAAAGTAGGAACTACCGTCGAATAAGCCCATTACCAATTACTCGAAAGGACCTTGGAGCATATTGTGTGAACGTCTAAAGCCAATTGTAGAAAAACTAATTGGACCATATCAGTGCGGCTTTAGACCTGGTAAATCTACGACGGATCAAATATTCACCATACGACAAATCCTGGAAATAACTCAGGAAAAGCAGATCGACACCTACCACCTCTTTGTCGAATACAAAGCTGCCTTCGACTCCCCGATAAGGAATAGGCTATATGAGGCGATGTCTGATTTTGGTTTTTCAACAAAACTAATTCGACTTTGCAGACGAACCTTGGAAAACACCAAATCCTCTATTAAGATTATTAAGGATCACTCTGAACCACTCAACAGGCACGGCGATAGCTTGTCCTGCCCACTATTTAATATAGTTATGGAGAAGGTGATGAGAAAGGCTGGTGTCAACATGTCTGGCCCTATATTGCACAAAAGTCACATGTCACTAGCCTATGCCGATGATTAGATATCATTCGCCGATATCTGCGGGATGTTAGTGCAGTTTTCTCATCACTGGAAAAGGAGTCAGCAAAAATAGGTTCAGTGGTCAAGGAGGACAAAACAAAAATAATGATGAATAAACGAACAAAGAGTCCTCTCGATGGGGATGCACCGTCAACGTTGAAAATTATTGTTTTGAGGTAGTAGATGAGTTTACCTACCTCGGATCTTCCGTCAATAAGCATAGTGGTAGCCAATTGATGATTTTATGGACTTCGGCAGCACTTTAGTATCACCATTTTATGCAAAATATGACTGAATTCAGTATACTTACAAAAAGGATATACATGTAAAACAATAAGGGTCAATTCGGTCATTTGTATGGCAGCTATCAGAAGAGGAGTGGCAAAGGTTTTGGTTTTCTGAGGGCCTTGCCAGAAATATATACTTAAATAAAAACAAGAGTGCATATGAAAAGGTGTATATTATTCCCCTTTTTGAGGACTTTGGTGAGTTAAATAAATAATCCTTCAAAATTATTCCAGTATTTCAGATTTTCAAGAGTATGGGTTTAGTCTAAACTGTTAAAAAAATTAATTGTTTGGATGTAAAAGGGTGTTTTTTTTGCGTATTTAACCCAGTTTGCCCTTTTATATAACATTAGAACTATTTCTACAATTATAGATCTTCATCATGGTTAACGCCCTTGCACAGGAGTGGAGATTTTCCCAATTTTTTAGGAATTTTTTTTAATTTCAATTTAAATTTTTACAAAATCACTGATTTCAGCATATTTTAAGGATCACTTCCTTAATCTCCGACCACTTTCACATGCAACCTACTGAAATATATATTTGGCTTTTAATTTTTTTTCAGTTTGCTTGACATTTTTCAATAATCTCATATTATTAATACACAAAATTAAAAAAATATAATGTTAAATTTGCCACTAGACTTTTTACTCTGTTAAGGACCTTTTCCTTAATCTCTGAACGTCACCACGTGTAACGCACTTAACTATAAATGTAGCCTTATACATTCATACAGCATAAAGAAACGCATTTGTTGCTTAGAAATATTTCTATAACAACCCTCTTCCTTCGTCGTGCAAAAGTTATGTCCTGCATTTCACATCCATTCTCCTTCCCTTTCCATCAAGCTATTACTGACCAATTATACGCTAAATCATTTAATTTGAAACGCTTCGTTTTCATCAAATATTCATCATAATTCATTCATCATTCCACTTCGATAATTTGTAAACTCCACTTAATCCAAAAACCAAACCCACTACTAGCCACCACTACCACCGCCATTACCACCGCTATTTTACAGCCGTCAAGTCCTCTGTGTCTACGCTCACTCAACAGTGAGTCCTTAAAGGCGGAAGTGAGCGGGTGTTAAAAGTCTCTTAATTAAATTTCATAATTTCCAATGCAAAAGTTTAACCACAAAATTTACTTACAACAACGTTAAGGGCTCTCACTCAGTCTCACTCGGCCTCCCTCACTCTCTGTCTCTGTCTGTCTCTTGCTATGTCTTTCTGTGTAATAGGTACTCATGATTTAAGTTGACCATAGACGAATTTATGTTAGTCAAGTGGAGATACAACAAAACATAAAGGAAATGCATTAAAATTAGGGGGGATATGAAGGGACAAAATGTGAAAGAGAGGGAGAGAGAAAATGTTCTGATATAACTAAAAGCAAGCAGGTGAAGGGCTGAAAAAGTCGGCGTGAATAGTTTGATAAATGACTAAAATGTTAGTGAATGGTTTACTTGTATTTGTTATAGATTTCCTGGAATTCAGCTAGCCATTATTACAATTTTAAGAAATTAGTGTCCCTTACATATTTCTGTGATTCATGTATACTAACGTACGTACTTAAGTGGCCCATTACAACTTACAAATGTGGTCTACAAATTTAAGACCTGACATATTAAAGATTTCCACACGCTTCGGTCTTCTGCGTGCGTTCTCCAGTTGGTCCTACCAGATGTTGGGACGTTGCCAACCACTTGGTCCTTCCAACTAAGTTTGGGTCTCCCGCTCTGCGCCGTCCTTCAGGTTCGCCTTCAAACACCTTTCTCGCAGGAGCATTAACATCCATCCTGGCAACATGTTCCAGCCATCGTAGTCGTTGGATTCTGACTCTTTTAGCTACGTCGATGTCGTGGTAAAGCTCATACAGCTCATGGTTCATCCGATGGCGAAACTCGCCGTTGACACAGATAGGTCCATATACAGAGCAGATAAAATTAACGCCTGGTACAGCTGTTTCTTCGTATCTCGAGATAAGGTGGTGTTACTAAAGTGCTGCCGAAGTCCGCAAAAACATCTATTAGCGAGCACTATTCTCCGCTTAATTTCTTGGCTGACATTATTTTTCTTATTGACGGAACATTCAATGCAGGTAATCTCATCTACTGCCTTTAAACAATAACTGTCAACGTTGACGGTGCGTCCCCATCGAGACGACTCTTTGTTCGTCGAAATCATTACACGGTACAACACATGATTTTGGGACTCAATTCTGAGAACAGCACGTGAAAGTAGCCCCAAAAAGAAGAAGTTCGGCATCATTCGTTTTGTCAAGTTACATGCCATTATAATTTAATATCCATTTGAAGTTAGTAAGTATCGTATAGGGGAATTTTTCACGTTTTAGGCTCTTTTGTTTGACATAACTCGAGAACCACTAGTCCGATTTAGCTGAAACAAATTTTAAGTCCCAAATCAAAGGGCTGAACTATGTTGTACTGTGTTATTTTTGTATTGTTCTAGTTGAACCCATTTTTGCTGACTCTTTTTCTAGTCATGAGAAAACTGCAGTAACATCCCTTAGATATCGGCCAATGATGTCTATATCATCGGCATAGGCTAGTGGCATGTGGCTCTTGAGGAATATGTTGCCAGACATGTTGTCACAAGACTTTCTCATAACCTTCTCCATAACTATATTAAATAGTGTACAGGACAGGCTATCACCCTGCCTGAGACCCATTTCCGTGTTGAATGCTTCAGAGTGTGCCTTACCAATCTTATCCGAGGATTTGTTGTTTTTCAAGGTACATCTGCAAAGTCGAATTATCTTTGCAGGAATACCAAACTCAGACATGGCCTTATATAGCCTATTCCTTATCGGAGAGTCAATAGCAGATTTGTAGTCGACAAAGAGGTGGTAGTTGTTGTCGAATGTTGTTGACAGCAACTTCGCAGTATTAAGCGTTGATTCAATCGACGTGTCTAGTAAGAGCATCTGAAACAGTGACGTTCGCATTCGTCGATAAACAAGTAGGTGCCGTTAGTTGTGAATCTAAAAATAGAAACCGTGTTAATTCACAACAACGCGAGAAGCTATCCCATACCTCATTTATGGGGTGCAAAGGGAAATTAAGTTTTTTTTAAGTTGTTGATTTGCTTTTCACGGGTTTTTTCCAGGATTTGTCGTAAGGTGAATATTTGATCCGACGTAGACTTGCCAGGTCTAAAGCCGCACTGATATGGTCCAATTAGTTTTTCTACAATTGGCTTTAGACGTTCACACAATATGCTTGAAAGGACTTTGTACGCAATTGGTAATAGAATTATTCCACTATAGTTCTTCCATTCACTACGATCTCCTTTCTTTAACGTATGGGACATAACAGACTGACACTCCAATCCCTGGGCATGCTCACCTCTAGCCAGATGTTCCGCATGAGCTGATTCATGCTCTAAGTCAGCTCATGTCCACCTGTCTTAAACAATTTAGCAGGGAGACCAATGGCTCTAGATACTTTGTTATTTTTACGGACGTATCTCACTCTGGCTCGGAGGTGAGCAGTTAATACCATCGTCATGGATTGGAGCGGGGTCATCTGGAGTGGTGTCCGTATCCAGTAAATTTCTGAAATTATTTATCCATATCTCAGGAACCGGCCGTGGCATAGTGGTTAGAACAAGCGACTACCATGCGGAAGATTCTGGGTTCGATTCCCGCCTCCAGTCGATGTTGTCGACAGCAACTTCGCAGTATAACTGTCGAGTCAATCGGCATGTCTAGTAGAAGCTTCTCAAACAGTGAGAGGAGCTTTCCCATACCTTATTCATGGGATTTTTGTTTTTCTTTCCATATCTTCACAACGTTATCTGGGTTCGTCACTAGCTGACCTTCCTCGCAACCTCGTGACAACCTCGTGTTCAATCTGATTCCTTGTCAATTGATCTGGAGATAACCATGTTGTCTGTGGGCAAATCTAGTGCAGCTAACTACCATATTTCTTGCCGCATAGAAATAAATCAGTCTGATGCCATTGTTCGATGTTTCGGTGTACAGGCTGAATTTTTTCGATGGTAGGCTCAAATGCGGTCTCCCTGCCTATTTTAGCATTAAAATTGCCTAGTACAATATTGATGTCATGGCTGGGGCTACAGTCATATACATTTTCTAGGCTCTCGTAGAACTCGTGTTTGTCCTGATCGCTTTTCTCTTATGTCGGAGCATGGGCACATATAAGTGTTATGTGGAAAAACTTTGTTTTGACTCTTATGGTGGCTATACGTTAACACACCGGGTTGAACCTTGAGACTAGGTGTCACAGTCTCTTGCCCACCACAAATCCACATCCAAACTCGTTCTTGTCCGCATGGCCACTATAGTAGATGTCGCACATGTCCCGTCCCGCGAGTGCCCGTGTCCCGTCCACCGAATATCCTATAAAGCGGTTATGTCAGCCTTGTATTCTTCGAGGACTTCCGCCGGCTGGATGGAGGCACCTGGTATATACAGCGTTCTAACATTCTAGGTGCATATCCTCAAATCATGGTCCTTAATTCGTTTGCGGTGGTCGTCAACATTTTGGGGGGTCCATTTTATTCATTTCTTACTTTTTTTCATTGCAATAGTTCAAACGTCGGTGGCGGGTTGCAAGCCCAGCGCACCACGTCGCAGTTTTCTCCTCCTGCCAGTATTTTTTACAGCCGCTCCTTGTGAGTCAGACGCTGACCAGGGTACCGCTCACTCTAAGCCTACGTGTTTGGGTTTTATGTTTCGTCCCTCTCTGACGGGTGTCAAAGGCACGTCACCACGTGGAGGTACTCCGTCCGCAGTAGTACCACGAATACAGAGTTCTCTTAGTAGTCTCGAAGTTCAATTATCAAGGATCACTCTAGGTTTACCAAATTAAACCGATCAGAAGCTTTACCTTGCATCACACTCCCGATGTACATTTCCTTCAAATCCTTTAACTGTGTAATTTTCTAAATTTGTACAAATTAGTCTTAACATTAATATCTCTTTACCCCGAGTTGTCTCTGCTCTCTTATATGAAATTTTTAGTGGTCCGCTCCACATATCCTTTGAAACTAAGAAAAAAACCCTCATTCTTAATTAACTCGTTACTGTTCTGACGCTGCATACGTGTATGTGAGTGTGTGTCGGTATGTGTCACTCGTAGAGAATAAAGCCGCTTCTATTTCCGTTTTTGTTTTTTTTGTTCATTACCGCATTAAATTACACGTTTTACTAAACAATGTTAATTAGCCACTAGGCTGCAGGCCATTATCTCACTCTCTCTCTCTCTCTCTCTCTCTCTCTCGCTCTATCCGTTCAAACCAACCATTACATTGTGTGCATCCTATGCACGTACGCACATTACCCATGGCCATTGAGTCCCCATTGTTAGCTTGGGTTTGTATATGGTGTCCTGTCCAGAGGAGACATACACAGGATACTCGCAGCATTGTAGCGGTTATTTAATATTGCACCAATTAATAAATTCCAATTTGTGTTGTTAATTGAATGCCAAATGTGAATTCAACAATTGCATTGTGGTTTCATAACTGGGAATAACATTTCAAATGTGATATCCGATATTGTTGGCTAATACGAGGGAGCAATCAATCGACAAATTGCAATTACCTAGAATATCAGATTATCTGTGTGTGTGTGGTAATGTATTCTGGGAATACAATATTAAATATGATATCCGATGATGTCTGTAAAAAAGTGAGGTAATTATAGATTATTTATTTGTTCAAATTCAAAGAATCAGCTTTGAGGTTTAATATGTACTTGATATTTACAATATAAAGAAGTGACGTAAAAGGAGACGTGGAAATCATACAATACACATAAAAGCACAGCCTCACATACAAAAGGCATAGAAATAGAAAAAATGCTACACACTGTCATACCTATTGACTTTCCATAGGAACAGTAATACAACGAAAAAAGGTATATTACATTGAAAGGGACCAAGGTCCTTAAAATAGCAAAACAATGCTAGCATTGCTATGCTGAAGACAAATTTTAAATATTTTTAAATTTTAAGGCATTAAAAAAATAGGCTATAATAAGCTCAAATCATGGCAAAGCTTTTAGGGATATGATAAGAATTAAGGTCCTTTAAATAAACAACACAGATCCCGTCCGTCAGTTAACTGTTTGTTTTAATATAATGAAACAACTTTGATTACTAATAAAAGGGGCCAAGATCCTTGATATCTGAAAAATCTGCCATTTATATCACTTACTGTAAAATTATTTCTAAGAGATTTATAACGGGAGTTTTTCCTTAGGCTGAGGTAGTCTCAGTCGACCCCAGGAACTTCGCAAGGACCTTCAAAACCTTACGAAATAAAAGAGTGGATCTTACCCGATAAGGGCAAGATGTTTTATATTTTAAACTAGCTCGCCCGGCAGACTTCGTCCTACCTTCAAATTATTTTCAAGGATGGTTAATTACGTTGGCCTCTTAAATATTTCAATTTAAAGGGCGAGGTTTTCCTGGACAAATTGTGTATTTCATATATCTAAAAGATTATTATATATTATTGTAAGAAATGCTTAAATGGATCAGCAGTGTTGTCAATGTTTTGATGAAAACTTACTTATTGATAGGCATGTACTCTAAAATCAAATTTTTAAGCCGTTTGACTGACATATAACTTTCTGCGTTGGTGTACTGGGTGATTGATACCTTAGGTGTTTGTTCTGAGGTGTTTGGTCTGAGCCATGATAGCACTTTGACCCTTTCTATTTACGCTCTTGACGAGGTGCTACTGTTAAAGTGTATTTTTGATGAAAGTGTACCCAGTTGAGTGTTGGTTTCAGATATATAATTTTCTCTCAAATGTCAAAGTTATTAATAAAACACTGAAGAAAGTTGATGAAAAATTTACAATTAAACTTTGATAATTAATATCTCAATAACGGTAACAGATATTTAGCAACAAAAAACGTGTTTTTTTGTTTGCCTTACATAGAAGATTCTTAAAAGTTAAACATCTTTGTATTCGGACTATAATTGTAAAAGTATCAGGCTTTAAAAGTTTCATCAGCACCTAAGTGGTCAACTTTGACACCCTGTATTTTAAACTGGGGCGACACAGGGTGCCTCCGAATGCAAAATTCTGAAAGCCTGACTCCTCCTCTACAAATATCTGACACATTTCAAAACGATCAGAACAATATCTTAACAGTTGTGGCATTATTACCGTGATTTTTCCAACATTTTCATTGTGATACAGTAGACCCTTTAGGTCACCAGCTGACGATCATTCCACCAGCTGACTTTTATTTTTATTTAATAATAACGTATAAACTATCATCTGACAAAGTTTCAGCCGGGAGAAAATGACTGAATTTTTTATTTTTTTTACATGTTTGGCGAGGTCCCACTGTTCAACCCACCAAAGAAGTGCCAGCTGACTGTCACTAATCTTCATTATACAACTTCAATAAGCATTTAACGAGTTTTCGTCCGGGAGAAAATGATTGACGAAATTTGTCCCTGGCTCGCGGTCTAATGGTATGTATCAATTGATACGACCCAAAATTGTAACACATTAAAGGGGTCACTTTAGACCCTAGGTTTCTTTGAACCAAATTCAATTCATGACTTTTTAAGTCGTTTGAGCCATGTCCGTCTGTATGTCTGTTTGTCAAACTGGTACGCAAGATAACTTTCGAAAGACGCCACCAACTGATTTGCAATTTTTTACGAGTTAATATTTCTTCAAAACTACTAACGGTATTGCAAATGGCCTACATGGCCCAGCCCCTTTTGGTACCTTCCATACAAATACATCTTTCCGGCCACTTTAGAAATCGAGTAATAATATCAATACACTCGACACGGTCGTTCGCAAATTCTGAATTTTGTTAAGTTATAACAGAATCAAATTTTGGAGAAAAAAACTGTAAGTCTAGCCATCTTCCTTCTGGTACCTCCCATACAAATGTCCCTCTCCGCCCACTTTAGAGATGGAGTAATAATATCAATTAATCCAACGCATTCGTATCCAAATTCTGTATCTAGTAAAACTATAGCAGGATACAGTTTTGGAAGTTTAGCCACGCCCCATCTGGTACCTCCCATACCCATCTGCTACCGCCCACTTTAAATATCGATTAATATTATTAACGGGATCATGCCAAAATTCTTTATTTAGCAAATCTCAAGCCTGATAAAGTTGTTGAGAAAAATCTAGAAGTCTAGACACGCCCCTTCTGGTACCCCCCATACAAATTTACCACTCCGCCCACTTTAGAGATGGAGTAATAATATCAATAACTCGATGGAGTAATAATATCAATACACTCGACACGATCGAGCGCAAATTCTGCATTTTGTTAAGCAATAACAGGGTAAAGTTTTGGAGAGACGAGAATCTTTCTTACTGATTTTTATACATATATAAAAACTTAAACTTACTTAATTTCCCTTTGCACCCCATGAATGAGGTATGGGATAGCTTCTCGCGTTGTTGTGAATTAACACGCTTTCTATTTTTAGATTCACAACTAACGGCACCTACTTATTTATCGACGAATGCGAACGTCACTGTTTTGAGAAGCTCTTACTAGACACGACGATTGAATCGACGCTTAATACTGCGAAGTTGCTGTCAAACAACATTCGAGGGGAGCCGACAATGAAAGAAAATTTTATTTATTTTTTTCTTTTAAGATGACTGGAGCCAGGTTTGAACCTGCGATCTCCCGCATGGTAGTCGCGTATTCTAACCACTATGCCACGGCCGGTCCTTTTATACATATATACTTTTCAATAGTTTTGATGTTAAAAAAATGTTTATATGTAATGTAATCAATGGTGACTTAATGACATTCCAAAAATTAAGTGTATCATAAGCTAAACACCAGCAACTGGATCCAAACATACATCCAAAATTTTCTTATGACCAAAAATCGAATTATATTTTCGAAATAATTTAACTCTAGCCAACTCAACTGCGAGCCCATTTATACAAAAAAAAATTCTTATAATAAAACAAATATACGTTCTATAATTCAGTCAAATATTTTGATTCGTAAAATTTTCATTATAATTCCACCCTAGCGGCAACCACCGGTTGCATTTAGACAAAAACTTTGTTCTTATGATCACACATATATTCATATTAAATTTCAATTAAATTGGTCCATTCGTTAAAATTTTGATTAAAAATCCAGCCAAACGCCACCTACCGGATCAAACAATCATACATTTTGAATTTCAGTTAAATTGTTTCATCCATTAAAATTTTCGATATAAGAATTTTTTTCTTTATAAAACAATCTCCAGAAAATTTTGAACCGAATAAAAGCAAAATTATGGAAAATATTTCTAGTAGGTAAAAAGGAGATAAGGTCATTAAAGTGAACAATTTTCTTATTTTTCCTAAAAGTTGTTGCTAAATGCAAACTTTTGAATAAAGGGACATTTTGCAAAACAGAATCTAAATTATGGATTTTATCTTTTTATATGGACTTGGTTGACTTTCATACTTTTTCCAGAACCTTGAACCTTTTAATGTCCTTGATTGTTTAGGCGATTTCTTAATGGCATAGCGGGGAGTGTATTTCAATTAATGATCGATAACTTATCAATTAACAAAAAAAGTGCATTATAGTCGTTCGTTGGCTAGAGTGGACATTTTTGAAATTTCAAGGATCTTAGCAATTTTTAAAGCTGTGACACTCTTAGCTTTACGACAATGTATTTCACCCAAAGTTTTAGAATTGCGCGATTTGTATAGGGGACCTCCATTCTCTTTTGCTACATCAAGGATTTCATTATCCTTAAAATGTTTGCTATAATTTCAGATTATGACAGCAGAAATCTTATTTTTTTGTTATGGTATAAACATAACGTGACTATTAGTAACAACTTTAAAACTTGTTATTTGAATGTCGGATAGGACATTTTTTGAAATCTCCAAGTCCTCAATCCAAGGTCCTTGAATTTTCATTGTATCAGTATTACTAAATGGTTAACATACTTTAATATATATGAGTGATATTCTTTTTCCATGTTTGTTTTAATTCACTTTACATATGCGTCATCATGAACTATCTTCACTACGCTATATTTATCTCTGGCATAAAACGAAGTTCTTCAATTACGAGACAACAGTTTTTGCCATTTGACAAAAAACAACGAAACTCAAAAAAATAGCAATCCAATCCATTCACTTTTTTCCCACCATTCTCAAAGTTACTGTCACAAAACTCGCAAAAAAAAAATATTGTATTCACTTTTCCATGAAAACATATTGTCCTTTTGTTTGTTTGCTTACAAAGTTGATATGAAAGCAACAAAACACACACACACCCATATACACAAAAAAATACGTTACAAATAGATTTAAATATGAATGTGTACACAATACTAAATTGAAATCGGATCTTTATAAAGATGTCCCTCCTCTATGGGGGGCTCACGTTTATATGGGGACAGAGGCAACTGGTTCCACTTGGATGACCACTGCGGAACGCAACAATAGTTGAGGAGCAGCGTGTGCACGACAAAAAAAAAGGAGAAACGAAACAAAACCAAACCGAGCAAATGTGAGATTCAAAGAAATCTAAGAGATGTAAGAGTAAAAATGCTAACTCTATTGTTGCATAAACAAAACAGGCAACAATGGACGAGGGTGGAGTGGGACTAACGGTTACGGACTACATTTGTCCTACAGATGTCGCTGACATACGACATCATCTTGTAATGCTGGCCTCAGTTAGAGCAATTTCTACCCCTAAAATTAAAAAATATTTTTTTACTAATAATATATATTGTTCCAATGTGGTTGTACCGTCCTGAAGTTTATTTGAGTAATTTCCCTAAGAACTATTGGCAGATAGTTCATAGTTATTGCAAGACAATCACCAGCATATTACAATTCCTTCGCTACTTTTAAAAGCTGCCTATACGCCATCTATCGTACATTATTTTTACTATTTTCTTAATTAGTAATATATATTGTTCCTGGATAGTTATATGATACGCCTTGGCTTCATTGACTTTATCTCATTTACACATTTTAAACTTCTTCGCAGGATAATTCTGTCTCAGGCCATAACTTGTCATGCCATCCTCTTCAGCCACGTTGGCTGGACACAAAACTATACTACACATATTGTAACAATATTGTTAGTTTATTTAACTATTTGTATTTGTATTCGCTTTTTGTTTAGTGTTTCATCCTTGTTTTGTTCTGTAGTCCTGTAGTAACTCTAATAAACATGCAATGCACGCACACACACACACTCATATGCATTAGGGCGGCACGGGCAATGGAAACACACACTCTCTCATATGAATTTGGACACACTCATACACGTACGTAGTCAATCAAGATACCCCTACACACACACACATACATAAACACATCGTTGTTTTCCTACACATATAAACTTTGACAGTTCTCTAAATGGTTTGTAGCATTGGCACATACAAGACACCAACAACAAAAATGGTAACAACTTCTATGCTGTAAATGGTAAAACTCTAGTTCCAGTTCTGAAAGAAAAACGAATAACAATACAAACGCACATCAACAATTCGAGATGTATGCCCGTGTGTGACTGTGTTGTAACCAAACAACAACTTCATTGGCAGGCATGACACAATGGGTCATATTTCATAATTTTAAGGAAAAAATTAAGACAGATAATGTCAACTATATGCTTAAAACAATACGGCGAACTAAATCTCTATTAGAGCCTTACAACATTTTTGAGAATTTGTTTGTTATTGTAATGTACAAAATTTACATGAATGGACAATTTATAGTGGTCAATAGTTTTGGGGCTGACTGTGGCGTTACGGTGATAACACGTAACTATCATGCATGTGACCTGCGTTCGATCCCTATTTCATGTATCAACCTTTCCTTGCTCGGAATCCCCCCGATATAGCTATGTAGTTCCCTTTTGGAGGTGACGATTTTTAGACCAGTGACGGTTCCGGCAGGCTCGACAATATGATCTGATCTGAACATTTCGGCTGCTAGTACAGAGTTCGTGTTGTCTACATGAAATCAGTGCTTACGAGTGGACCTACAAGTCGAACCATTTGGTATCTGTTTATTTATTTAGATTACCGGAGATAAGATGGTTTTAAGACCTTACACCTGTTGTTCATTCGTCGTTGTTGGAAGTAATCTTTGATTCGGCCCTATATAAACTGCAAGATGCGAAATATATATTACCATGATCCGCTGTTTTGTACATGTGTAAGAACACGATGTATAGACTCAAGTTCCATTGAACAGGCTTGAGGCCGTTATACAAGTGCAAGGACTCCTTGCACAGCTTAAAGGGCCGTTCTACAGGCCCGTTGCACAAGTACAAAAACTGTTTGTACAGTCTAGTTGTCCGTTCTAGAAGTTTGTATCCCAATGTACAAGCGCAAGGACTCGTTGTACAGACTTAGAGTCCGTTCTACAGGCCTAGAAAACTTTGTAAAAGTCTAAGGACTCGTTGTAGCTACTCAAGGTCCTTTCCCGTTGTTAAAGTGCTAGGACTTATTGTACAGCCTAAGTGTCCGCTCTGCAGGCCTCTAGCCCATTGTACAATTGCAAGGACTTGTTGTACACCCATAGTGTCCGTTCTGCAGGTCTCTAGCCCATTGTACAAGTGCAAGGACTCGTTGTACAGACTCATGAACATAATTGATTTTTATACCTTTATACCCTTCACCACGCACACGAATGGAGTAAAGGGTATATTAATTATACCCCCCACCCCCTACGGGTAGGAGGGTATATATCATTTGATACAACCCAAAAGTGTAACACATAGAACGAGTCACTTTAGACCCTAGGTTTCTTTGAACCAAATTCGATTGTTCTGCCATTTGTAACTACCCTAAGGAGGCGTTGTACATACCTACCTACATATACATATATGCATATATTTAAATGTCCAGCATCGATATCTAAGTCGATTTAAAGGAGATCGTCTGTCTGTCTGTCTGAATGTCCGAACTCTTTACAGAGATGGTGCCTCTATCCAAATGACGGATGTCCTCGACAAATACAAGGCTGACATCACCGCCATACAGGAAATGATATGGACGGAACGGGGATGCACACAAGGAAAGAACTGTGACATCTTTTACAGCTGCCATGCAGAAAGACACGAATTTGGATGTGGTTTCATAGTCGGCAAGAGACTTCGACACCTGGTCTCGCGGCTTAACCCTGTAAGTGACCGAATAGCCACCATTCGCATCCGAGCGAAATACTTCTTTGCGGAATGACGTTGACTGACACGAAGTCTTCAGTGGTGATTGGCAAGGACCTTACGGAGCCATTATGTACCAGACGAGGCCTAAAACAAGGCAACGGCCTATCGTGTGAAAAGCTGCAGTAAACACGAGTGGCGCGATATTCAACAAAAACCACATGCTACTCGCGTACTCTGATGACGTCAACATCATCGGTCGAAAACTGCGGGATGTGACTGCAGCCTTATCAGGTATACAGAAGGAATCAGCGAAAATGGGCCTAACGGTGAGTGAGGACAAAACGAAGTTATTAGTTTCAACGAACAAAGAATCTACTCGTTTGGGAAACTGTGTGAACGTTGACAACTATAATTTCGAGGTTGTAGATAATTTTGTCATTTTGCAAATAATGTCAGCCTAGAAATCCGGACAAGAATCCTGCTTGCAAATAAATGCTACTACGGACTAAGCAAGCGATTCAATGACAGAGCCCTCTCTCGACGAACAAAACTCCAGCTATACTAGATACTGGTTCTACCTGTCTTAATGTATGGCTCAGAATCCTAGGTTATGACACAAGTGGATGAATCGGTTCTGGCGGTATTCGAGAGAAAAATACTCCGTAAAATATATGGGCCCATCTTCGTATACGGAGAGTATCGACGTCGTATGAATCATGAGCTGTACGAGGGTGTGCCCCACCATTGCAGCCATACTTAAGAAGATATAAAGCTGCTATTTGATGTGCTAGTTTCTATCCTCTATCTGAAGGTTAAGTTCCAAGATGAACAAAATCGGACGAAAATTACTAACACCCCCCTTACGAAATCTTCCTGTCTGGGGGTGTCCTTATACATGTCCCTGCTTTTACATCCTCATGTTAGGAAATATCGAGCTGAAATTTGATATGCTAGCTTCTATCCTCTATCTGGAGGTAGAGTTCCAAGATGAGCAATATCGGACGAAAACTACTAACACCCGCCATACAAAATCTTCCTATCTGGGGTGTCCTTCTACATGTCCCTGCTATTACATCCTCATGTTAGGAAATATCGAGCTAAAATTTGATATGCTAGCTTCTATCCTCTATCTGAAGATTAAGTTCCAAGATGAGCAAAATCGGAGGAAAACTACTCACACCCCACAAACAAAATCTTCCTGTCTAGGGGTGTCCTTCTAAATGCCCCTGCGATCATAGCTGTATGTTAGGAAATATCGAGCTGACATTTGATATGCTAGCTTCTATCCTCTATGTGAAGGTTATGTTCCAAGATGACCAAAATCGGACGAAAACTAATTATACCCTCCATACAAAATCTTCCTGTCTGGGGGTGTCCGTCCATCTCTAACCCCGCGATTACAGCCGCATGTTAAGTGCTATTGAGAAAAAATTTGATACACAAGCTTCCATCCTCTAATCTGAGGTGTAGTTCTAAGATCAGTAAGATCGGACATAAACTAATCTCACCTCCCGTACTAATGTCCCCTTTTTGGGGTCTGTTCCTGCGATTGCAGCCGTAGTTTAAGAATATCAAGCTGACATTTTGTATGCGAGCTTCAATTTTCTAAACGGAGTTTGAGTTTTAAGATGACTAAGATCGGTCAAAAAAAATACGCACACATCCCATACAAATTGCCCATTTTTTTGGTTGGGGAGGGGTGGGGGCAATCGTAGTTTAAGAGCAATGGAGCTAAAATTTGGTAGGCTAGCTTTTATTCTCTAAACGGAGATTAAGTTCTAAGATGAGCAAGATCAGACAAAACTACTCCCACCTCCCATATAAACATTCACTTTTTGGGGTGGTCCGTCTGTCTGACCCCGCGATTACGGCCGTAGTTTAAGAGCTATAGAAATGAAATTTTGTATGCCAACTTTTATCCTCTAAACGGATGTTAATTTATAAGAAGGGCAAATCGGACAAAAAATACTTTCACCTCTCATACAAAACACACCCTCTTTGACGCTGTCCGTCTGTCTGACCCCGCGAGTACAGCAGTACCTATAGAACTGAAATTTGGTACGCTAATTTTTATCCCTTAGCCGGATGTTATTTTTTTTACGGTACAAAGTTAAAAAAATATAGTTGTAGTGCAAATAACCAAATGAATCACCATTTTTACAAATGATCAAAGGTATCTTATCTTCAACATAGCCGAAGATAATTACCTAACTAGTTCTAAAGATGATTCAAGCTAAGAAAAGTGATTCATTTGAAGTTTTGTTTTTTAAATTTAAAATAAAATACATAAAATCAAAACGTATGGTGCAATCTTTATTACGACCTGAAAAAATGATCACTGACATTTACGACAGTGAATTTTTAATTTTAAACAATTATTTTCCTGCTGCCATTAAAATCTTTAAGCATTTCGTATCCTCGATATCGATAAGCAAACATTTTCTGCCATAGTGCCGCAATTTTTAGCTATAGTGTTATAACGAGTCACATGTGTATTTTGTGTCCGTGTGTGTGTCATCTGATGGCATTCAGTACTGCCATTCTGTGGAAACTTGAAACATCCCCATTAAAGATTGACACGTGACCGTGCAATGATTTTAAGTTTAACGATGTCACATACGACTTGTTTTGCCTTCCTTCTTTACTGACGGTGTAAAAGTTTTGTATCCTATTCCTACTTCTGTGACCCCGCTTTCTCAATGCATTTCCTATTCATTCGCTTGCCTTCCCTCTCCTTGGCCTATTAACTGAGAGTTAAAAATAGTTAGAAATTTATTTTTTAGTTTATACCTAGTTTATAAGGAATACTATATAGTTTTTGTGGCAAAAACTATGATGTTGCGATGCTCAGTATTTGTGTTTTTTTCGCTCCTACACCGCTGTGATAATCTACATAGGTTTCCATCGGTTAACGCCCCCAACTTTTAAATTTAATTCCGAAACAACAGAAGACAGCTGAAGTATGCACTGCTGTAGTTTAATATCAACATGTAATTCGTTATAGAAAAATGAAAATTATTAAAAAATTTTATATTTATCGCTTTCGTGGAATTTAATACCCTGGGAAAGCATTGCAAAGCTTACAGAGAACTAACGTTAATGAGTTTCTGTGGAAATAGATTTCTGCACAGGAAGTTAATAAGTCATGTACTGACAATTGTAACGCCAAGCTGTTGTAATTATTGTCATCAATGTCGGTGGTGATTCTGGGTAAAAGTCAATAATTTCTATGGTTTTGCAGAATTTGAGTATTAGCTCTTTCGTAAATAATGATGTTATTACAATTATTCTGTATGTAATAGCAAAAATTACACATAATTGCATTACAGGCTACAAATTCTGGGAATTTTTACCTTACAAATGTAAAATTTTTTTAATGTTTGTAAAAAGTTAGCACTTTACTCGCCATTATAAACTTAAATTATGGAAAAAATTTTATATTGTTCTGAGAAGCCAAGGTCCTTTAAAATTACCACTTTGGGTAATGGGGAATTTTCTAATTTGAGTCTTTCTGTTTGTTATTCATTTGGCAATAAATAGAAGCTTTCTTTGAAGGTTCCCAAGCAGCTCACAACGTCCGAGAGATCACGTATTTCCCGGGCAATGCCACTGAACATGCGTTCAGTGATAGCAAATATGAGAAGGCGAAATGTTGAGAAACCTAATCGGCATGCTACCACCGATGCGTCTTAGGAAGTAGGTAACAGAAGTTACTGAAGCTCAACACAGCTGTGCACAGGCTCTCTTAGTGGCTTTGGCAGCCTCAAGAAACTAGGATCGGGGGCGGTGGCCTAATAAGCCACTCTCCTTAAACAAAACAATTATTATGAAAACACGAAGAATATATAAAACAAGAACCTCCCCAAATGTTGACGACCCCCGCAAACGATATAAGGACCATGATTTAAGGATATGAACCTGAAATGTCCGAACTCTATACAGAGATGGTGCCTCTATCCAACTGGCGGATGTCCTCGACAAATACAAGGCTGACATCACCGCCATACAGGAAATGAGATGGACGGGACAGGGATATACAGGACGAATGAACTTTGACATCTTTTACAGCTGCCATGCAGAAAGACACGAATTTGGATGTGGTTTCATAGTCGGTTTCATAGTTGGTCTCGCGGTTCAACCCTGTAAGTGACCGAATAGCCACTATTCGCATCCGGGCGAAATATTTTATTACATTACGCTTTTTTGTGTACACGCCCCGATGGAAGACAAAGGCGATGACATTAAAGATGCATTCTATGAGCGCCTGTAGGAGATATATGAACGCTGCCCTGCACATGACATTAAAATTGTTCTGGGAAATTTTAATGCTAACATAGGAAGGGATGATGCTCCTGGTCCGGCAGTCGGAAAATTCAGTATACACAACAACACCTCCAATAACGGATTCAGACTGGTCAGTTTCACATCGGCAAGAAACATGGTAGTGAGTGGAATTAGATTCCTGCAAAAAAGATATCCAAAAGGCAACCTGGATATCCCCTGATCAAAAGACATGAAACCAGAGTGATCAAGTGGTAATTGATGAAAGGCATGTCTCAAGCGTTATGGATGTGAGTGTGATGCGCGGTGCAAATATTGACTCGGATCACCACCTAGTTGCTGCCAGGGTACGCACACGATTAAGTAGTGCTAAAAGGACTCGTAATCAAACGCAAAGGAAGCTAGACATCGCAAAGCAGCATACCACTGAGATAGCCAATGCCTACTCCAACCAACTATCTCAATTACTTTAAACAAACCCCCCTAGTTCTGATGTTCCCGACACACAGTGGCAGCATATTGCGAATTCTATGACCACTGCCGCAACGACCGTACTGGGTTCTGAAAAACCACCCTCAGACAAGCCCTAATACGATGAAAAAAGTCGCGAAAGGTCTGAGGAAATGGATGCGGCATACAAGGCAAAACTGCAGCCAATGGCGACGCGTGCGGTGACGGAGCGTTGTAATGAGAAAAGGAGGGAGATGAAACGCATGTTCAGACAAAAAAAGCGTCTCCGGAAGAAAGGGAGAGCTTGGATATCGTAAACTACAGGGGTAGAGGTGAGGACCAAAAGTTCTACCAAAAGGTAAAAAGTAAAGGTTTTGGAACAGGTATCCCCACCTGTAAAGACAGAGAAGGAAATCTGGTCACGGAAACTCAGAGTGTGCTGCAAATATGGAGGGAACACTTTCAATCTCTTCTCGTTCCGGAAGGCAGCATAAGTGACGAAATCGCACCAATTATCGACGAAGGAGTATACTATCCACCACCGAGCCAAAACGAGATCAGCACGGCAATTGCGCGGCTTAAAAATAATAATGCTGCCGGAGCCGATGGTCTGCCGGCAGAGCTTTTTAAAGCCGGCGGCGATGAGCTGATAACATGCATGCACCAGCTCATAAACAGGATTTGGCTCAGTCAGTGCATGCCCGATGATTGAAATTTGAGTGTCCTATGTCCCGTGCTTTAGAAAGGCGATCCTAGTGTGTGTACCAACTATTGCGGGATTAGCCTTTTACCCATCGCATACAAGGTCCTGTCTAGTGTATTATGTGAAAGACTAAAGCCCATTCTGGCGAACCTGATTAGACCTTATCAGTGTGGCTTTAGACCTGGTAAATCCACCACCGACGAGATATTCACGCTACTACAAATCCTGGAGAAGACCCAAGAAATGCAGATCGACACCTACCATCTGTCCATCGATTACAAAGCTGCCTTCGACAGTCCGATACGACAAAAATTGTTGGATGCTATGGCTGAGTTTGGTATCCCCGCGAAGGTAATTCGACTTTGCGGGATGACACTGACTGACACGAAGTCTTTGGTGGAAATTGGCAAAAATCTGTCAGAGCCATTTTCTACCAAGCTAGGCTTTAGACAAGGGGATAGCCTGTCCTGCTAACTCTTTAACGTCGTAATGGAAATGATCATGCGGTAGGCTACAGTATACAGAAATGGTACAATCTACAACAAAAGTCACATGTTGCTCGCGTATGCCGATGATATAGATATGATTGGCCGGTGATAGCGGGATGTTACTGCGGCT
Source organism: Muscina levida (assembly GCA_964034835.1). Taxonomy (NCBI): domain Eukaryota; kingdom Metazoa; phylum Arthropoda; class Insecta; order Diptera; family Muscidae; genus Muscina; species Muscina levida. The sequence continues at coordinate 138,370,418 of OZ035883.1, forward strand.
TTTTCGAGCATTGAAAAGCAGACGGCGGAAATGGGTCTGGTGATAAATGAGGACAAAACCAAGTTATTTGTTTCAACGAACAAAGAGTCCACTCGTCTGGGATGCTGCGTGAACGTTGACAACCATAACTTTGAAGTGGTAGATGATTTTGTCTACCTTGGCTCCGCCATAAACAAAAATAATAATGTCAGCCTGAAAATCAAAAAACAAGTATTGATCGCAAAACGGCTGCTACTATGCGCTAAGCAAGCGATTTAGCGACACAGCGCTCTCTCGAAGAACAAAGATCCTGCTCTAGCAGACTCTGATCCTACCTGTCTTGCTCTACAGCGCATAATCCTGGGTTATGACACAAGCGAATCAATCTATTCTGGAAGTCTTCGAGAGAAAAGTACTACGAAAAATATTTGGACCCATCATCGTTAACGGTGAGATAAATTTCTGTTGTTGCTGCCATTAAAGAAGATAGAAGACTTTTAAGATAAATCTCATTTATTATTTGAAAAAGTTATATCCCAACTCTTGTATTATATCTAAATATATTACTCGCAAGGACATTAGAAGAAGCCAAGGTCCTTTAAATGCAAAACATCATCACCTATACGATTTGTATATGTTTCTTCGGTGCTGACAGCCGATATTAACATAATTGGCTGCTGCAGACCGTAAACTGCTTATAACGCATATTTAAGCTACCAATGCATTCAACTACAATCTTTAACAATTTTCAATTTTCGCTTAATTGTACGAAAAAAACTACTCCAAGATTGATTGCAAAGTCCTTGCATTCAATAAATGCCATTGTGTAAACTTTTGCTTTCACAAACTTTTCATTTTTAGACCTCCCTCTCCCCCCACGATTTTTTCCTCTTAAGTTTTTAACTAATGAAATTCTTACAATCTCAAGAAAATCAAAAGGAAAAAAACAAGTAAAATGCCATAGCTGCCATGACAGATTTAATTTAATGAACCAATTCTACGTTCAATTTCATTTTCAATGACAATGAACACACATTAAATAGAAATCGTTACGTTTAGCAATTTTCCAAAACATATCATATCATATCGTATCATATCATTCACTCTCTCGCTCTCTCTCTGCCTAAGCAATAGCCACCAGCATATAAGAACATAATACAAGATATTAATTCCATACCATGAATCTCTGGCCTTAAAAGGATACACAGGATATCATGTGATAGGTTGATGTCGTTGTTGTTTAGCTGGCTGTTATTGTTTGTTATTGTTGCTGTTGTTCCTACTGCGATTAAATGACAACAAATATGTCAATGACAATGACAAACACTCGACACAAAATCAACGGACAGACGGTTGGAGGACACAAATATCATTTCAGTTATAAATTGCATCATATTTCCCCACTATGTCCCCCCACCCAATGGTGGCGGTGGTGGTGGTGATGGTTTGCTTAGCCATTGATACGCGCTCTATAGTTATTAATACGGCACAGATATTACTTAAGACCATAAAGACAATGGTCCAATAGATGGCCAAACATTAAAAGTGCTGGTCAATAGCCAAATGTAAGGCTAAGATATACGACGACGACGATACAAGAGCTATCTAACAATTCGACTCCTCGGCCACTGGTCAGTCAGTCAGCACAGAGGGTATGAGTAAGTGAGGCCACTTCATCAACTGGACATTTGATAAATCTGTCATAAGAATATCATGAAATCATTTTGAAGGCTAGTGCCACCCCCCTGGCAAACAATAGCAAAAGAACCAACAACATCATTTAAGTAGAGGGCGGGCATCTTCAACGTTTGGTCCTGCGGGTGGTGGTATTTTCTCTATTGATGCCATCATTAATTAATAGTAAATAAAATTGCCAGGCCTTTGAACTGTAATGTCTTACACTTTATAACAAACAACAGGCTATCGTTTTTCTCTTCTGTTGACAATTTCCTGCAGTGAATTTGGTGGTGATGTGACACAAACTCTGTGGCCTTCGCTAATGTTAGCTAAACATTGGGTATCCTCTTCCTACTCCCTTTGTTGTGTCTATATTCGTCCCCCTCAAATATCGATCTATTGATAACCACCCACATGTACGGAATGTAACAAATTATCTTAAGACACTCGATTGTTTAATGAAACATTCGTTGTACAAAAAACTTAATTGTCTTGCTGGCTAAGAGGAGGGTATGGAAAGTAGGGAAAGGATTAATTTATATTACAAAATGAAAAAATGTTTAACTGATTGGATTTTTTTTCTAAATATTTTTAATATTTTTTGATACTTTGATTATTTTTAGTATTTTTAATTTTTTTTAATTTTTTTTAATATTTTTTATATTTTTAATATTTTTAATATTATAAATATTTCTAATACTTTTAATATTTTTAGTAATTTTAATATTTTTAATATTTTCAATATTTTTAATAATTTTAATATTTTGAATATTTTAAATATTATTAAAATTTTTAATATTCTTAATATTTTTAAATATTTTTAAATATTTTTTGATTTTTTTAATATTTTTGATATTTTGGATATTTTTAATATTTTTGATATTTTTGATATTTTTGATATTTTTGATATTTTTAATATTTTTAATATTTTTAGTATTTTAAATATTTTTGATATTTTTAATATTTTAAATATTTTTAGTATTTTAAATATTTTTAATATTTTAAATATTTTTAATATTTTAAATATTTTTAATATTTTTAATATTTTTAATATTTTTAATATTTTTAATAATTTTAATATTTGTAATGTTTTTAATATTTTTAATATTTTTAATATTTTTAATATTTTTAATATTTTTAATATTTTTAATATTTGTAATATTTGTAATATTTTTAATATTTTTAATATTTTGAATATTTTGAATATTTTTAATATTTTTAATACTTTTAATATTTTTAATGTTAATGTTAATGTTTTTTGATTCTACATTGGCCAAGAGGCTTTAATTACAAGATTGTAAAAATAAAATGAAATGAAATGAAATGAAATATATTTAATATTTTGAAAAATTTTTAATTTTTTAAAATTTTTTAATATTTTTAATACTTCTAATATTTTTAATATTTTTATTAAATTTTATTAATTTTAATATTCTTAAAATTTTAAATATTTTTAATTTTTGTAATATTTTTAAAATTTTTATTAATTTTCATATTTTTAATAATTTTATTTTTTTTTTCAAATATTATATTATTGTTGTATTTTTAAGTTTTACTGATTTTTGTTAAGAAAACTCAGTGGCCACTTTCTCGTGTTGGAACTTCTACAGAAACTTTTAAGATTTTTATTAGCAGTCTACCTTTAACCTAACTTTTTTTCCTTCTACAAAATTTTCTCCGCTATTTTCTGCCAAAGCTCAAAAATATTTTTAATTTTCCTTTTCTGGTATTTTTTCCTTCCGCAATCATTTTGGAAGGGGAACACAGGTTGTAGACACAATATCTTTGTTGTGTGTGGGTTTTTTTTTGTTACTGTTTGGTACTTTGTACCCCAGTTGCGACATGTATTGGCCGTGATTGTTGTGTTCACTGTGAACATTGACATTAAACTTTCTCATCAGCTGTGAAGCGAGTACAAAGTTCCACTCATGTGTAAAATTAAAACTGAGCAATGAAAAATCATCATCAAATATAGATCTGGTGGATCCGGGTGGCGTTCTGATATCGCAAGAGCTGGAAAGGGGGTAAAGAAAACTGCTATAGCTTTGGTGCTGCTACAACAATTGAACGTCCTTCTCTTTTGTGTATTAGATTTTTTTTTTGTATGCTGTGTAGTGATGTTCATGGAAAATTTTCGGGAGGAAGTCTAATAACAGACTATGATGAGATAGGCAAAGCTTGGGGAGAACGAACAAATGAATCTGCGGGACGGATTGAATGAATGCATGAGCAGAGAATAACGCGAATCTTTGTGCTTAGCAGGAAATCGCAATTTTTCCACCCATCTAATGGATGAATACAGGAATCTGGAAAATCTGCTCTGTGGAAATGTCGATACAATGACAAGCTGAAGCACAACAACAGTAAAAAAGTTCACTCATGCATGGGACGAAAATGTCATGAGTGTTTAGGTTGGCTATTAGAAATTACAGGAGGTGGAGTGGGGTCCGTGCCATGGCGGAAGAAGGTTTTCAATGTATTACCGGATATATGTGCGCGTGTGTGTGTGTGTGCATTATTGTTTGTTTAATACCCAGCAGGGGCGGAAAGACCTATGTGTGGGCAGGAGGGGCGGTTAGCAGAAAAATGAAACCGCTTCAAAAAGTATGCACGCTACAAAGTAAATGACAAAAGAAATTAGTAAAGACGCCTTCCCATCATCAAATGCAGCCCATAGACAAGAGACAGCGGGACAGTTTAAAGACGAACTACCCACAGGGCTGTAACGATTCGAAACGGAATTGCTGGCTATACTACTAACTAGCCCCTGCTGCCGCTGCCCCTGCCCCTGCTCCTGTTCTTGTGTGTGTCATTTACCATAATTCACCATGAAACTAAGGAAAACACCGACAAGAAATAGGAAATACGATGCTCAAAGGAAGATGACATTCACCCAAAATGTCGCCGTAGAATGTGAGAAATGATGTCAGCGCATAGGCGACGCATCAACAGTGATGTGACGCTGACAATGACAAGGACGAGCTTGCGATGGTGGTGGAGGTATAGAAAAACAGCGACGTTGCTATCAATCGATGACAATGTTGATGACGCTCACGATTTCACAAAAGTCTTCGAAAAGGGAGGAAGCGACAAAACTGACAATGCTGATGATACTTTTTCGATTGCTGACATTGAAACCGGAAAATGCTGCGGGTAGTCATCATTAAGCTGTATAAATTTCTTGGCATTAACATCGATTGTTAATTTTTCAAATCATCAATCCATAACTAATTGATGATAAATAAAGAAGCAGAAAACTTCAACTGTAAGGCATTTGAACTCATTGTAATAGAGATGAATTTTCAACGAGGGTGATATGCGAATTATGGGGAAGGGGGCAAGGAAATGGAATTAGTAAACGAATAAAAAATTATTTTAGACATAAGAACAAAAACTACCGTAATACTAAAGAGAGACTAAGTGAAAAAGAGGCTGAAAAGCAGAAAAGTAACCAAGAGTACCGCTCCAGCAGTTCTGGTATATATACTGTATGACAATAGAGACAACCACACAGAAATATATGGTAAAATCTAGCTTAATTTCACTGTAATCAGACGAACGCTATACAGCACATACAGAAAAAACTAAACTTTCAATATTCCAAAAGCAGTACCATGCAAACCATTGTAAACCTTTGTACTACAATTGATTTGAATATTGTAGCATTGATACAAAGTTTGCATAAGTCCATTTGTCACACACAGACATATATTGCATTAGCAAAAGTTTCGGAGAATAAAAGGGCTATTAAACTTATAGCTGGTATACTACGGTATACTCAACATATTTGCTCTCTACAAAACCTGTTATTTATATTATCAATTTTCTTAAACTTTAAATTATTCTTCATCATACTATCCTCAACCACCTTGATAACTGATGTTCTCAAGGTATCATAATATAATCTAAAAAACTTTGTAATATCCACAGAAAATAATCCTCCAAAGTAGTATTACTTTGGCTTATCATTTAAATGCATCAAAGGCTAGTAGCACCAGACTATGGTAATATAGTGAACAAGCTACAGCAACAACAAATAACGAAAACTACGTTGTCGGCAAAGTATTATTAACTTATGAATATATACATAAATTTAAATTAAATAGGGCTATTCAAAGATAAACCACCGTCTTGCCTTCAGAAACCCCACCTAAAATTGTATGCCCAAGTCAAGAATTGCTACCCTGTTGAATGCATCCCTCTAAGTGCAGTCATCCCTTACTACCTTACAGAGTGTTTACTTTACGTTGCACATTCAAGTGGAAGTTGGTTGGTTGGTTGGCTGAAAAAATATGAGTCTAATAATAATGTTGCATTTTGATGAGTTTCTTTTAGAAGCTATCTTAGCTGGATTTATACGCCGTTTCCTCCATTTTGTTGTTGTTGTTGTTGTTGCTTATGATATCTGCCACAAAATGCAGTGGTTAACAACATTTAAGTCGTTCTAATCTAAACGCAAAACGCCCACGACCACTCTCGCACTCATAGACAATTTAAGCGCTGTCAGCAAATAGACCCCCTCCCCCACGACAGTAATGATGTTGCATGCAGTGCAGCGTTGCCGCAACAGTGTTGCATAAAAAGGTATTAAGTCATCGCAAATAGCTTTGCTTTTTTTTCATTATAATTTTAAGAGTTTATATGATGTTTTTCGCAAAAGTAATGTAAATTTTACCACAAGTGCTTATAAAGCGAAATGAATGGATCAACGAGTGAGCTGAAGGAACCAAGGGGGGGGGGGGGGGGTGGGGGATAGAAGTCTGAAGGCAGCATAACTGTGTAGCGTATTAACTGTGTGCTGCCGCAATCTCACTGTTGTTGTATGCGTTGTAGAGTTATTTCATCATAATTCAACTTTATTTAAATAGTCATGAAGTTTATGATTTCATATATAAAACGGTTTTTTTTTACAACCGCTTAGCCAAGTTGTTGATAGATGGATCGGAAAGGAGATGGAGAGCAATTAATGGGGAGGATGCGACTTAACCCATTGACGTGAGGGAATGCATGACACACAGAAATTCAATATTTTTAAATATTTTTTTTTTGCATATTTTTAATATTTTGAATATTTTTAATATTATAAATGTTTTTAATATTTTACATTTTTAATATTTTTAATATTTTAATTAATTTTTATTTTTAATTTTTTAATATTTTTAAGTTCTTCAATATTTTTAATATTTTGAATATTTTTTATATTTTTAATATTATAAATGTTTTTAATATTTTACATTTTAAACATTTTTTATTTTTTAATATTTTAAATATTATTAAGTTTTTTTAATATTTTTAATATTTTCAATATTTTTAATATTTTTAATATTTTGAAATTTTTTATTTTTAATTTTTAAGTTTTTTTAATATTTTGAATATCTATATATATAAAAATGAAATGGTCCACGTATGTCATACCATCACTTGAGAACGGCTGGAGCGATTTAGCTGATTTTTTTTTATTCGATTCGAAATTTTCCGTAGATTGTTTGTGTTGAAAAAAATCAAATCCAGGTGGCGCTAGGGTGGATTTATATCGAAAATTTGAATTCATGTACCAATTCAACTCAAATTTAGAATGGATATTCGTTTGATCATGAGAAAACATTTTATGTACAAATGGACCCGGTAGGTGGCGCTGGGGTCGGTTTACAATCAAAATTTTAACGAATGGGCCAATTTAACTGAAATTTAGAATCTATGTTTGTTTGATCATCAGAGAAAATCGTATGTACAAATGAACCCGGTAGATGGCGCTAGGGTGGATTTATATCGAAAATTTGAATGTATGTACCAATTTAACTGAAATTTAGTATTTATGTTTATGGAACCTTGAGAAAAATGTTTTTGTATAAATTGACCCGGTAGGTGTCGCTATGCTGGAATTATAATGAAAATTTTAACGAATTAAACAATTTGACTGAAATTTAGAATGTATATTTGTTTTATTACCAGAATTTGTTTTGTATATATGGACCCGCAGTTGATTTGGCTGGGGTTGAATTATTTCGAAAATTTATATCGATTGTCCGACTTTATTTAAACTTTAAATATATGATTTTTTTGGCATGAGAAAATTTTGAATGTATGTTTGGAACCAGTTGCCGGTGTTTAGCTTATGATACACCTAAGTTTTGGAATGTCATTTAGTCACTTTTTTAACATCATAGTTATTCAGAAGTCTATATATATAAAAAAAGATGTACATTTGGATGTCACCACTAATTGTAAAAACGGTTGACCCCATTTGTCCCAATATTTCAGTAAAAGTTAAGGATTGGCTGTAGATGGTCACCCAGACCGCAAAAAGGTTTAAAGAAGAATGACTAACTTTTATAAATGGCGCACTTTCTACTGAATTAGAGAGCTTCACAAAGTGGTTTTTCCCATTTCAAAATTTTAGGGGACAATAACGAACTTCAAACAATACGAAAATAGGAATAACTGTTGATATCACCCAGACCATACGGTTAATGGGGTTACTGAGCCTAATGAATGCATTTTTGGAAATTTTTATAGTGGATATTTGTTTGATCATTAGAAAACATTATATGTACAAATGGGCCCGGTAGGCGGCGCTGGAGTGGGTTTATAACCAAAATTTGAACGAATGGATCAATTTAACTGAAATTTAAAAAGCGTATTTGTGTGATCATAAGAACAAATAGTATGTACAAAGGGACCCGGTAGGTAGCGCTGGTGTGGGTTTATAACCAAAATTTAAACGAATGGATCAATTTAACTGAAATTTTAAAAGCGTATTTGTGTGATCATAAGAAAAAATCGTATGTACAAATGGACCCGGTAGGTGGCGCTGGGGTGGATTTATAACGATAATTTAAAAGAATAGACAAAATGTTGCAATTATAGTGAATGTTTTTATTAATTCGTGAATGTTTTTAATTGATTATAATATGTGTTAATAGTCATGTATTAATCGCTGAAATATGTGTACGCGCACATCTCTGACCGGCCTAATTTTCAAAAAAGAACATTGGAAGAATTTTCTTAAATCTCTATGGATGGTATGCCAGTAAGTGAGGCAAGAGAAAAAAGTTTTTCTCAAAGGTGCCGGCGTCAAATTTAGGTAGCGCTGGAGTATATTTATATCGAAAATTTCAAATGATAGACCAACTCAACAGAAATTAAGAAAGTATATTTGTTTGGTCATGACAAAAAATTGTATGTACAAATATACGCGGTAGGTGGCGCTGGGGTGGATTAATACTGAAAATTTGAGCGATTAGACCAATTTAGCTGAAACTCAGAGAGTATATTTGTTCGATAATTAGAAAATTTTTTTCGTATATATGGACACGGTTTGTGGCGCTGAAGTGGACTCATTTCGCACCAAATTGGATAATTATTTTTATTTGTTGCAGATACAACACGGATGCGCAGAAAAGATCATGCACTGTAGATATGAATATACAGGCCATAATATTATTTTTGATACTTGACACTGTAGATGTTCATATATAGTAGTGGAGGAGGCGTGACACAAATATTTTTTAGTCGTGAAGAAATAAAATTTGATACACAGATACTACTTAGCACTACTCAATCAGAGGGCGAAGAGCGCTAATCTAAAGTTTTTCTAATTGGCTTTATGTTCTGATTCATTGAAAAGATCCAAAAATTCCACTTTAACACTCTGAACAATAGAATGTATAAAAAGCAAATGTGGTTTTGTGAAAACTCTACACTCCATTTTATGTATTTGTTTTCTTACAAGTATGTACGTATCAAAAACTTTGGAGGCAAGACGAAGTTTGCCGGGCCAGCTAGTTTTTAATATTTGATATTGTCATAGTTCGGTTTGAGATCAGTTCTATTGGCAATTGCTGTGCCTTCTCCTCTATCATCGCAAACCTTAAGGGAAGAAAACATCTCAAAGCTAATATTTTTAATATTTTTAATATTTTTAATATTTTTAATATTTTTAATATTTTTAATATTTTTAATATATTTATTAATTTCAATATTATTAATGTTTTTAATATTTTACATTTTTAATATTTTAAATATTTTTAATATTTTTATTCTTATTTAAATTTCCTATATTTTCACTATTTTTAATATTATTAATAATATGTTTAATATTTTTTTTTAAGTTTTTTTATATTTTTAATAACAGTTGTTGTGTCTTAGCCTTTCGACTATTTGAGGCTTTGGCTAGGTACCCTTTATGACCCTTCTTCCCATCTGGAGTCTAATATACTAAAATAATTGTATGATAAGTACCTTCCCCTTTCTTATTCCCTCCACACCCACTACACAATTCACTACAATTTCATCGAGGATTATAAATCATCTACATGCCTTATGAGCCACATTATTAAAAGTTGTTTGCCTGCGCACTAAAATCTATTGCAAAATGTTGCAACAAATTGTTCACCACATACTCTAACCCACCGCCCCTCACAAAATGTGAAAAGAATTAACAATATATCCTAAATGCAATGAGGAAAATCAGGTCATTCGAACTTTTGTTTAATGTGTTCCGAACATTCGAATTGCAATTCAAACACGTTTTCAAGAAGTATTTGTCCTCGTCGGAAATGAGCGAAAGACTGTGAGAGAGAGAGAGGACAAACGAAAAACAATGAAGGAAACGTGGTACTCAAACTGTTTTTATTGCATTTCATTGAAAGAATGACCAAATCGGATCGGAAGAAACCCTGCAGCAGCAGCCGTAGCATCATGAACATATGGAACTAAATGAAAAACCATTGTCGCAGCAATAAATTTATTGTTTTCGTTAAGAAGTGCTTGCCGAAATACAAAGAGCGATGAGAAAAAACAAACACAACACACTACTGTAAAGGACCAAGACAAAAAGTTCATTATTTTTCGTTTGAAGCATATAAATAAAAATCCTGTGCACTTGCTGGTTTATTTTCACATGATTCACAACCGGCAGGCAGCAGTGGCAACAGGAACACGAGCATTAAACATCCCAGCTAGTATGTTTGTGTGAGACCCTACAAAATGTCCTGTTGTCACAATGGATTCTCAATCGGAACAGTGGAAGCTAATTGCAAATGAAACAGGTTAAAAAAACAGAATTTTCTATTCGAAAATGTTGTTAACAACACCAACAACAAAATTTCCTACACGAAAATGTTGTTGACAACAACAACAACCACAAAATTTTCTACACAAGAATATTGTTGACAACAACAACATTTTCTAAGCGAAAACGATAAACAACAACATTTTCTAAACAAAAATGTTGTTGACAACAAAAACGACAGAATTTTCTAAACGAAAATGTTGTTGACAATAACAGAATTCTCTATACGAAAATGTTATTGACAACAACAACAACAGAATTATCTATACGGAAATGTTGTTGAAAACAATATAAACAGAATTTTCTATACGAAAATGTTGTTGACAACAACAACAACAACATTTTCTATGAAAATGTTGTTGACGACAACAACAACAACAACAACAGAAGTTTCTAAACGAAAATGTTGTTGACAGCAACATCAACAAAATTTTCTATACGAAAATATTGTTGACAACAACAACAACAGAATTTTCTTTAAGAAAGTGTTATTGACAACAACAACAACAGAATTTTCTATACGTTGTTGTCCTCAACAACATTTTCGTATAGAAAATTTTCGTATTAGAAAATTTCGTATAGAAACAACAAAATTTTCTATACGAAAATGTTGTTGAGGACAACAACAAAATGTTCTATACGAAAATGTTGTTGAGGACAACAAAAAAAGGTTTTATACGATAATGTTGTTGTTGAGCACAACAACAACAGCAGAATTTTCTATACGAAAATGTTGTTGACAACAACAATTAAAACAGAATTTTCTATTCGAAAATGTTGTTGACAGCAACAACAACAAAAACAGAAATTTCTATACAATATTGTTGTTGAAAACAACAAAAACAGAATTTTCTATACGAAATTTTTTTTGACAACAACAACAACAGAATTTTCTATACGAAAATATTGTTGACAACAACAACAACAGAATTTTCTTTAAGAAAATGTTGTTGACAACAACAACAACAGAATTTTCTATACGTTGTTGTCCTCAACAACATTTTAGTATAGAAAATTTTCGTATTAGAAAATATCGTATAGAAACAACAAAATGTTCTATACGAAAATGTTGTTGAGGACAACAACAAAATGTTTTATACGATAATGTTGTTGTTGAGCACAACAACAACAACATAATTTTCCATACGAAAATGTTGTTGACAACAACAACAACAGAATTTTCTATACGAAAATGTTGTTGACAACAACAACAACAAAATTTTCTATACGAAAATGTTGTTGACAACGACAACAACAAACTGTACAAAAATGTTGTTGGGCACAACAACAAATTGTCTTATACGAAAATGCTGTTGAAAAAAACAACAATAAAATTTCCTATACGAAAATGTTGTTGTTTTCTGTTCGAAAATGTTGTTGACAACAACAAAAACAGAATTTTCTATACGAAAATGTTGTTGACAACAATAAAAACAGAATTTCAATACGAAAATGTTGTTGACAACAACAAAAACAGAATTTTATCTACGAAAATGTTGTTGAAAATAACAAAAACAGAATTTTCTATACGAAAACGTTGTTGACAACAACAACAAAATTTTCTATACGAAAATGTTGTTGACAACAACAACAAAATTTTCTATACGAAAATGTTGTTGACAACAACAACAAAATTTTCTCTACGAAAATGTTGTTGACAACTTCAACAAAATTTTCTATACAAAGATGTTGTTGTTGTTGAAAATGTTGTTGACAACAACAATAACAACATGCTATAAGAAAATGTTGTTGGCAACGCAAAATTTTCTTTCAGAAAATGTTGTTGACCGAAACAAAATTTTCTATCAGAAAATGTCGTTGACCAAAACAAAATTTTCTATCAGAAAATGTTGTTGACAACAACTGTAACTAAATTTTGTTGTTAAGGACAACAACAAAGTGTTCTTGCTGTACAACAACTTTGACTGAAACCTAAAAACGAAATTTTCTATACGAAAATGTTGTTGACAACAACTGTAACTAAATTTTGTTGTTAAGGACAACAACAAAGTGTTCTTGCTGTACAACAACTTTGACTGAAACCAAAAAACTAAATTTTCTATACGAAAATTTTGTTGAGGACAACAACAAAATGTTCTATACGAAAATGTTGTTGACGACAACAACAAAATTTCCTATAATAAAATGTTGTTGAGGGCAACAACAAATTTTCTAAACGAAAATGTTGAGGACAACAGAAAAATTTTCTATACGAAAATGTTGTTGATTAGAAAAAAAAACAGAATTTTCTGAAATTTTCCGAAAATATAATTGAGGACAACAACAATATTTTCTATCAGAAAATGTTGTTGACCAAAACAAAATTTTCTACACGGAAATGTTACAAACAACAAAGTTTTCTATACGAAAATATTGTTGACAATTTTCTATACGAAAATGTTGTTGCAGCACACAAACTTGATTTTCTATTAGAAATTTCAGTAATTTATTTACATTCTTCCCACTGTTGTGTGCCCAATGAGGTATAGTTTTGTTGGTAGTTTATTAAAACAATGGCTGCTGTTCCTCTCAGTATTTTAAAAACTCCAATTTAAAGCAGCCGTATATGTTGGGCATTGGTATGATCGTATTGCCAACCATATTGGTGTCTGTGCAGTGTGTATGTGTTTGTGTGTTTTTTTTTCCTTCACCTTACCCAGCATCTCTCTCTTTCTCTTGTCGTTCTTCGTTCATCTATTTAAAGTACAATTGAAAATCTTTAGCTTCATCGTTTTATTTTTGTTGTTGTTGTTTCAACAGTTTTTAGTAATTTCAGCACGTAATCTGCTGTTATTATGCGACTCTACAGCTTAAAATCTGTTGTTTTAGCCTCTTGAATAGCTCAAGAGGAACGAAAGAGAGAAAGAGTGGCAGGAAGAGAAAAAGAGGGAGTCAATGGCAAATAATTCGCTAGGCGACAGTACGAAAAAAAAACAAACGCTAAAACGGAAACGGAAATGAAAACAATAAAAGAATCCTTTACTCGGAACATAGAAACAGAACCAGCACATTATTCTATACTCATTTCAAGGGACATTTGTTAGTTACTCATTGAAGACACATGCCAAGGTGGCGGGTAGTAAGGCGAGCGGCAATGTGCGTCTTCAAGAATTATAGCAAATTTCGTGCGAAGAAGTTTGGTGCATTCATATTCGTTTCCTGTGAATGGCCATAAAAATGCATTCATTGTACAAATTGCAGATGGCGCGTGTTTTTAATTCATTTCAACACACAAGTTGGCGATTTTTTTCTTCTATTTTTTGATAAATATTTGTTTTGGCACTTATATGCTCTAATTGTTCTTGTTGTCTTGTCACAAATGAAATAAATTTTCGTTTTCGCTTTATGTTTAGAATTTATTAGGTAACACTGCTGCGGGAAATGGCAACAGGATTTTAATGGGAAATCTTAGGAGGTATATTAGAAAAAAGAGAGGGGGAGATAGGGAGGGAAACATAGAGAGGGAGAGAGAGAGGAGACAATAAATCGAAGGATACAATGAGTATCGTGTTAGGATTTATATGTACGTACAACGTATGAGTATTATAATTTTTATTTGGATTTTATATTAATCATACGCCTACCGTCCCAATATTGTTGATTTATGGTTGGATAACACAGTGCAACAACCAAAAAATAAAAACCTTCAACCTGTCTTGGAATTTCTCACCCTCCAGACAATGACCGCGAAAATGTTCCACAATGTTATATAAAACAAATAAATTTGAATTTCAACAAAATGTTTACTAATACTTTTACAACTATAATAAAATCCAACACTGAATATGATCATAAAAAAATTCGTCCTTTTCACTTCATGTCTCTTCAGCCGTGCGTTAAAAATATTTCCCCCTTCTAATTAATAAATAAACTTAATTTCCCAAACAATCTGTTGCCCTTTACTTAACTATTGTCTAACACTACATTGCGAGTTGCTCTAGAATATATCTATAAAATACCAGGAAAAAAACTTAATAACCCAAAAGCCATTGCCAGACTCAATTGCAATTTATGTATCACTATTATATTTACGGTATTGATGAATAATTTACAAGAAAATTGTTCAATTAATATTATACAAAACTAACAAGACTACTTGTTGGTACTTTTGATGGCAAACACACAAACACACACCCTGCCTCCTGTTAACTATAGAGTTATAGAGCAACGTCTACTACCACGACCCTACCAGACACTACATACCACTGACTGTGAAACGGAAATAGGAAACACAAGCAGACATACACAACCACCCACCCTCCCACACATACCACAACACACCTACAACCAATAAGCAGAGCAAGTATCAGTGTCATTGATGGGAGCCAATAGTCCTGGGGCATGCGAGGCAGGAGGCTGAGTAACAGAAGCAGCAAGACACTTTGTTGTCTTTAGTCAACAATTGTTTATGGAAATTATTAATGAACTTGCTGAAGCAATTGATGATGAGCAATATTTGTAGTATTTGCAGTAAAAGTTTTTAATTAAAAGCTGTTAAATAAATAACTAATGGCAATTATGTAAAACGATGGAGAGGGAGAGAGAGAGAGAGAACAAATAAAACACGATGACATGGATATTGGTGGGAAAAGATTTTAACACATTGATAATGGGTGGAACAAAAGTCTTTTTACTTTTGAAATGGGAATAACTTAGAGGTTAGACACCAGAGACACAAACTGTTTATGTATTTTGAAGGTACACAAAAAGGGATTTTAGTTTTTAAAAATTCCATCATCTAAATATTATTGTGTATTATTTTGACGTCGTTGCTTACTAAACCGAAAATTTCACACTACGGCTAGACAGGTGTTTCCAGAAATGTTCGGTAATTATTTCTCCAATCCTCAATATACTATTCGATCTTGTAAAAAACCTTTACTTCTAAGGTATCTCCTATGAGATATCTTCTTTGTCACCTCTTGTTGATATCACTTTTTTGACCGAAATCAACAATTTGGAGCACAAGAAGAATGACAACATACCGCTCTGTTTTCAATGTAACAATATACTCTTTGGACCTTCATAAAAGTATGGACCAATAATTTATCGTGCTGACAGAGCGTGGGCATAACATAAGATTGAATGCAATGGATTTCGGTGATTTAGAATTTTGAATTAGTATTACCTCAATACCTGTACACATCCCCATTAACGTGGTAGTAAAGATGGATATAATGTATTTTTTTCTAAAGATTACGGTTTACAGATGCTAAGAATACTTTAAAGACGTTGGACTGTTTTCAAGCATAGTGACTAGGTTATCCACGACCAGTTGCCCTTACACACTTTACTTTTCCAGAACCCCTTAAATTTCTAGGTCGGCCGGATCCAAGTTGATACATTGTTGAACCGGTCTCCCCAAACTTCTTAACTCATTTTCTGAATTGTTGAATGGATATAGATTTTGCACAACCAGATGCCGTTACACACTCTATTTTCTATCGTAGTTGACACATTGTTGAACCAATCTCCTCGAACTTCCGAACTCATTTTCTTAACAGTTGGATTGATGAAGGAGGATAAGGAATTTTCTAGATTGAGTCTTCTGATCGCTATTCACTTAGTAATAACCAGAATTCCCTCTTTGATGGTCCTTACAACGACCGAGAGATCACGCGTTCCCCGGGCAAAGCCATCGAACATCCGTTAAGTAACCTAACCGGCATACAACCACCGATGCGTCTTAGGAAGTAGGTAACAGAAGTTACTGAAGCTCAATACAAAGGCTCTCTTAATGGCTTTGACAGCCCCAAGAAACCAGGATCGGGAGCTGTGGCCTAATAAGCCACTCTCCTTAAAACACGAAGAAAAGGAAAAACAAGAACCCTCTGATATATTGACAAACTACTGCTAACATCATAAGAACCACGATTTAAGGATATGCACCTGAAATGTGCGAACTCTCTACAGAGATGGTGCCTCTATTTAACAGGCGGATGTCCTCGACATCACCGCCATACAGAAAATGTAATGCACGGGACAGGTGATAAGCACGAGGAAAGAACTGTGACATCTTTTACAGCTGTCATGCAAAAAGACACGCCGTTGGGATGTGGATTCATAGTCGGTAAGAGACTGCTACATCTGGACAGCTTCCCTGGCCACGATATTAAAACTGTCCTGGGATACCTTCCAGCCTGCATACCGGCACGTCTGACAACGGGTTAAGGCTGGTTAGCTTAGCAGCGGCAAGGAACGTGATAGTAAGTGGAACCAGATTTCAGTATAAAGATATACACATGGGAATTTGGCCATCCCCCGATTAACACACAAAATATCAAATTGATCATATCGCAATTGATGGAAGGCATGCTTCTAGTGTTATGGGCGTGTTAGTGTTCCGCGATGCTAATATTTGCTTGGATCATTACCTAGTTGCACCTAAGGTGCGCACACGACGCGTTAAGCAGAACGCACATAACCAAATACAAAGAAAGCATGACATCGCTAAGCTGCAAACACCAGAGATAGCCACTGCCTACTTCGCCTAGGCCTCCAAATTACTACGACGCAACGACTCTACCTCTGACATTGCCGATACACAATGGTAGCATGTTACGCATTAAATAACAACCACTGCAGCAACGGTGCTAGGATATGAAAAACGGCGCTTAGACGAATCCTGGTACGATGAAGAATGTCGCATACCGTCTGAGGAACTGGATGATGCTTATAAGACCAGAAGGGGCGTGGTTACACTTCCAGTTTTTATCTAAAAAACTTTATGCCGATTTAGCTTTACCAAATGTATAATTTGGGTACGATCGCGTTAGGTTTTTCGATATTATTACTCCATCTCTAAAGTGGGCGGAATGTTAAATTTGTATGGGAGGTACCAGGAGAGGCTTTGCTAGACTTTCAGTTTTTTATCCAAAACTTTATCCTGTTATAGCTTAACAAAATACAGATTGATTGGGCACGATCGTGTCGAGTGTATTGATATTTCTACTCGCTTTCTAAAATGGGCAGAAGGGCAATTGTATAAGAAGTACCAGAAGAGATGTGGCTTGGCTTCCAATTTGTTCTCCGAAACTTTATCATGTTATAGATTAACAAAGTACAGATTGATTGGGCGCGATCGTGTTGGTAGTATTGATAGTATTACTCGATTTCCAATGTGGTCGGAATGGTATGGGAGGTACCAGAAGGGGCGTGGCTAGACTACCACATTTTTCTCCAAAACTTTATCCTGTTATAGCTTTACTAAATACAGAATTTGAGCACGATCGCGTTGGGTGTATTAATAATATTAATCGATTTATAAAATGGGTATTGGAGGTACCAGATGGGGCGTGGCTAGACTTCCAGTTTTTTATTCAAAAATTTATCCTGTTATTTGTATGGGAGGCACCGGAAGGGGCGTGGCTAGACTAGCACATTTTTTCTCCAAAACTTTTGCTAAAGTGAGTCTTTCTGTGTGTTACACTTTTGGGTCGTATCAAATGATATATACCCTCCTAATCCAGGAATAAAGGTGAAGCCTGAAAATTTTACAAGAAAGGACTAGGATGTAAATCTGGTAACAGATACGCAGAGTGCGCTGTCTATGTGGAGAGAACGCTTCCAGCAACTGCATGGTTCCGGAAGGCAACGTACGTGATGGTATGACATCGGTTGTCGGCTATGGCTTAGATTGCCCACTACCAAGTCAAACCGAGGTAGCAAAGAGTAAGAACCCAGCTGAACAATAATAAAGCAGCCGGTGCCGACGGTGGTAAGGTGGCTGATAATGAGCATACATCGGCTCCTACGCAAGGTTTGGCTAAACGGGTGTATGCCCTATGATTGTCCTGTGCTGAAAAATGGTAATCCAAGTGTGTGTTCCAACTACTGCGGGTTCAGCCTTTTACCCATCGCATGTAAGGTCCTGTCGAGTGTGCTATGTGAAAGACTAAAGCAAGTGCTATCCAACCTGATCGGGCCTTATCAGTGTGGCTTAAGACCTGGTAAATCAGCATTTGTCCAGATATTCACACTTCGGCACATCCTGAAAATACCCAAGAGAAACAGCCTTCGACAGCCCGATACGGCAGAAATTACTCGAAGCTATGTCTGAATTTGGTATTCCAGCCAAACTGGTAGGCCTTAGTGGAATGACGCTGACTGGCACGATGTCTTCAGTGAAGATTGGCAAGGAGCTTACGGAGCCATTCTATATCAGACAAGGCATAAAACAAGGCACGAGCATATCGTGTGACCTCTTCAACATAGTGATGGAACTGATAATGAGGAACTGATTTGGGTATTGCGAAACCCCAATGGCGCTCTTCGAAACAGCCTTCGACAGCCCGATACGGTAGAAATTACTCGAAGCTATGGCTGAGTTTGGTATTCCAGCGTAGCTGGATTTATTCCTACTTGCGTACGCTGATGACGTAGACATCATCGGTCGAAAACTTCGATATGTGACTGCAGCCTTCTCAGGTATACAGGAGGAATTAGCAAAAATGGGGCTTAAGGGGTCTAATATTTACCTAGGTTCCGACTTAAAAAAAACACACAACGTCTGCCTCGAAATCCGGACAGGAATTATGTTTGCTAATAGATGTTACTACGAACTAAGCAAGCGATTTAATGACAGAGTCCGCTCTCGACGAAAAAAAATTCAGCTATAAAAATCCATCCTGATTCTTAATCTACCTGTCATGATGTATGATTGAAATTCCTGGGTTATGACACAAGCGGATGAATCGGTTTTGACAATATTCGAGAGATAAAGAATCGTTTTCTTTCGAAGAACAGTTTTATTTTCATTATTGTCGGATGGTTTTTTCAACAAATGCTGGTAGTAAATATACACTTTGTCTCATGGTATAATTCTTATTGAAAATGTAATGTTATGAATAATTGACTCCTCAGGTCGACCATGAAATATTATTTTAAGCACATCGCGCCTTTTTTGTCATTTTATCCGCAAAACTCCACTTTTTCAAATTACACTTCATTCGCTAATGTAGATCTGTGATTCCTTTTCACATCCTTCCAGTATTTTGCCAGACAGTGCCATCGTGCTAACACTTAACTTACTTGTTAATTTCAACAATCACAAAACTTGATTTCAAATTAAAAACTTTCATTATTACGTGCATAATTATTTACAATATGTTTTTGTGTCCTTATCTAAGCATCATTTTCTTTTCAGTTTCATTTGCAATAACTTCATTTTGCCCTCTGACGTTGGAAAAAGACATTACTGTGTCACATTCAGAGACACTCTCCCTCAGACCTTGGTCCTTATGCAGCTATATCTGGCTTGCTCCTGTCACACACACACACACACACACCCATCCACCCGCAATAAATGACATCTCTAAAAGTGTTGGCAACATGAACAACGAGCGGAAAACAAAATGAAAATTAATATTTAATGCATTCATTTGCCGCCTTGATAATTACGCTTAACTATTTCATTGTCAGCTTAGATATGAATTAAATACACTCACAGTATCCCCCGACTTACCACTTTCCCCTGGACGCCTTGGCAGTCGACAATACATACACATTTGAAGTTACAGGCTGTGTCTTGGTCGGCCCGCGGGAATGGTGTGGGTGCAACAATAAGAGAATGGTATTTAGTATGTATAACGCCTAGAAAATTGCAGCTAATGACTTTTAGCCAGAAAACGACAGCAGCGAAAAAAAATCTAGCAAATACCCAACACAAGTGAGTAGCAGAAGACAACGACGAGTGAAATGACGATGGAAAAATGTCGAGAAACGTAAAAAAGAACTAAATTGTCTTAAGCTATACTGGTTAAGGAGCTATTGGGAGTCCTCTTCGCACATGCTAAAGCTAAAATCTATGTCTACGATGTTCGTCCTTAGCTAAAGCATGGCGTCAAGAACACTTATGCTGTAAATGATTGCTGCACAGTGAGTAAAATATAAAAATATAAAAATATAAAAATATAAAAATATAAAAATATAAAAATATAAAAATATAAAAATATAAAAATATAAAAATATAAAAATATAAAAATATAAAAATATAAAAATATAAAAATATAAAAATATAAAAATATAAAAATATAAAAATATAAAAATATAAAAATATAAAAATATAAAAATATAAAAATATAAAAATATAAAAATATAAAAATATAAAAATATAAAAATATAAAAATATAAAAATATAAAAATATAAAAATATAAAAATATAAAAATATAAAAATATAAAAATATAAAAATATAAAAATATAAAAATATAAAAATATAAAAATATAAAAATATAAAAATATAAAAATATAAAAATATAAAAATATAAAAATATAAAAATATAAAAATATAAAAATATAAAAATATAAAAATATAAAAATATAAAAATATAAAAATATAAAAATATAAAAATATAAAAATATAAAAAAATAAAAATATAACATCGTTGGACATCGGAAGGATTAACAACTGTCGTAAAATTATCAACTGGACGGATTGGATCGAAACTCCGGATTCCCAATCGACAACTGGCAACGCGATCAGTCAGCACACGCGCTGATAGCATAGGTTGAAGGGATGGCACAAATGCCCAACGGGTGTCACAATGGGTCCATAAGGACCTAAGTGTTCTCCTTTGAAGAATGAGATGCCTGCATACCAACCAACCATAACAATAAAAAAATATAAAAATATAAAAATATAAACATATAAAAAAGCAACATAAAAATCTAGAATGCAAAAGTAGAAAAACACGAAAATATATTTTCACATTTTCTTCCCTCCTGCAACCACTGTTTCTTATGGAACTCCATCTCCAAATCTTGCCACTGAAGACCTGCAAATGACAGAGCAACCAAAGCAATGACTACCTTTTCTATAACTTAAATGTCAGCTTCCTGATGATATTGCTATTGCTGCCGCTGCTGCTGCTAAGCGTGTGGGTGAGTGAGCAAATGTCTGAGGTGCGTACATTTCAACTCTCACCCACCTGTTTAACAATTAATGTCCTCTAACACATTTACACAAAAACGCTTTCGAATGAATGCTCTACCTTAATTCACATTTAATTTGTGTCTTCCCCTCCCCCGGGTCCAGGGTGTCGGAACGCCTTGGCACTTGTCGGCTCTTATGTTGCTGTAGAGGAGAGTTTTGTCTCTTTGCGTTTCGTTTCATTTTCTTTGCTGCGTCTTTTGTAATTTGTCTCACAAGTAATTAGTAAGATTTAAATTGGTTTATATTCTTCTACTTCCAGTGCTTCATATTTTATTCGTAACTTCCGTTTCCTCTTTGTGCTACTCCAAAGATGTTTTATATTCTTTGTCGATGTTTTTTGTTTTACTTTGTCGTTTTTGCTTTGCACATTTTAGTTGTACAACCTGCAGGGCAGGAAGCTGTTAGAACAGGAGGTGTTGTTTTTAAAACTAGAGCGCTAAGTGTAACATCTTTTAAATTTTTTTTTAGAGTTCTATGTAAGTTTAAAAGATATTTATTTCATATCAATGATTAACATATAAAAATTTTGGGTTAAGGCATTTGTAATATCTTGAAAATTTATACAATTTTGTTTTGTGTTGTTACTCTTTTTGTTATCCATCATCCCCTTTAAGTAACACCCTTTTGTTGTATGCCTGTTTTATAATGCGTTGCAGTCTCATGTATCTAAAGTGCCCTTATCTACAATTTCTGTATGGCACTAAATATTGCATTAAGCGTATTTTGTCTAAACGTTTCAAATTGTATACACTCAAGCAACTTCGCCGCCGTAACTTTGTCGCTGTGAGATAATGAGATATTACAAGTGAGTGCAGTTGCCAGTAGTAATTGTTAAGCTATTGTTGTAAATCTATTAAATACAGCAAAAGCTAAATACGGCAACAAGAGGATAAAAGGACATACATAAATTTAAGCAGTCTACAGATGCTAACACTATGAAAATAAGGTAATGTTATTGGAAAGGACAAAATCATCAGTTTGGTAGGATTTTAATATAGTCCTTTTGATGGCAGCAACCACATTTTACCTCTAAGCTATCCGATGATTCTAGATCATATCAGATATTGTTGCATAACGTCCAAGTATTTCGTTTATCATATGAACTTACCACTAAAATTCCGATAAACATAAATCGTTAACTTACCTGAAAGTAGAAAGAAAAAATTGATTAAAACAAGAATGAAGAACATTAAAAAAATATTAATTTATTTATAGCTTTTGTTCTCAATTTTGAATAATGGATATGTGAATTATTTTTTTTATTTTTGTATTTTTTTCTTTTATATATTTTTACTTATTTTATTTTTTTATATTTTTATATTCCCATATTGTTATATTTTTATTTTCATATATTTTTATATTTTTATATTTTTATATTTTTATATTTTTATTTTTTTATATTTTTATATTTTTATATTTTTATATTTTTATATTTTTATATTTTTATATTTTTATATTTTTATATTTTTATATTTTTATATTTTTATATTTTTATATTTTTATATTTTTATATTTTTATATTTTTATATTTTTATATTTTTATATTTTTATATTTTTATATTTTTATATTTTTATATTTTTATATTTTTATATTTTTATATTTTTATATTTTTATATTTTTATATTTTTATATTTTTATATTTTTATATTTTTATATTTTTATATTTTTATATTTTTATATTTTTATATTTTTATATTTTTATATTTTTATATTTTTATATTTTTATATTTTTATATTTTTATATTTTTATATTTTTATATTTTTATATTTTTATATTTTTATATTTTTATATTTTTATATTTTTATATTTTTATATTTTTATATTTTTATATTTTTATATTTTTATATTTTTATATTTTTATATTTTTATATTTTTATATTTTTATATTTTTATATTTTTATATTTTTATATTTTTATATTTTAATATTTTTATATTTTTATATTTTTATATTTTTATATTTTTATATTTTTATATTTTTATATTTTTATATTTTTATATTTTTATATTTTTATATTTTTATATTTTTATATATTTATATTTTTATATTTTTATATTTTTATATTTTTATATTTTTATATTTTTATATTTTTATATTTTTATATATTAATTAATTTTTTTTTATATTTTTTTTATTTCTAATTTTTTGTGAAGAGAGTTGTCTATAATTACAAGAGCGACGCCTATAGTAAATAAATTGAACTATTGCGTCAACAATTAAAAAAAGTAGTGATTAGTATAAAAAAATCATTTTATCCTTTTACATCTCTTAAAAATACAGCACAGCCACATACCCGTCTGATTTCAAAAATTTAAGTGTCTTTAACTTTCTTCCACGTCGTTTGAGAATTTTTCAACTTCACATTATGTCCTTAAAGTTTTCTTTAATGTTTCATCATCACCAACTTTCTCTCTCTTTATTCCAATCAAGTCTCACAGTTACAAACGACAATTTCGTAGAAAATCTAAATCAGTTATATCCCATCAAAATTCTAACTCGTTTCATGTTGTGTACCATAAAAACCAGCGAGCACAGCAAGGACACTTCTTTTCACGCACTCTCGCACACGTAAAGGTCTTTACGTGAAATCCTTAGTACACATTTACATTTGACTGAACGCATTTGTACGTGTTGACAATTTGTTGTGGCATCAACATAAGAAATATAGGTAACGTAAAGTTATAACACTAAGTCCTGAATATGAAAGTTTACGTGTGGGTATAGGTGAGGATGGCATATATGGCATATCATATATGACAATGGAAAAGGAGGCAAACAAAAATAAGAAAGATTAAGGTCAAGAAAGAGCAGAAAAAATTAAGATTCCTCAATTTTTAATGAAGTTAAATTCTTTTCAACCAAAATTGTTTCTATCTCTAAAAAAGGAAACCCAAAATCACCACCAAGACATTAGAAAATATTATAAAGTGTATTTAGTCCTTAAGTAATACTAGGTATACATATAATATAATTAAACTATGGCAATTCCTAAAGTTGAGCTTCCTAAAAACCATATATGCCAAATTTGTGTTGTGTGTACCTAAAGTAATCTTTACATTTTTTTCTTTTACTTAACACAACTATTGCCAGCATTTACTGCAGTAATTTAAGTCCTGGCAATTCAAATTGCTGCTGCTTACACAGTGAGAGAGGACAAAGCACGAGAAAAACAGCAACTTTCATTTCCCCTCCTCTGTGTTACTTACTCACCTTACTAAAGTGCAAATGTTGCCAATTCTTTTCATAATTCCCCATAACCAGGTTATGTCTCTACTTGTATTGTTTGCGATTATCTTAATGTCATCTGGTTGTATTCAAATCTAACTGGCAAACAAAATTGTACATCTAACAAACAATATTGAAATGGAAATTACTTTTATTACCTTTATTATATCGTATCAAGTACACACACACACAAAGATATAGACACGCACACAGGCATACACGGTTCTACAATAATCATAATAATATTCATGTGGCAACATTTTGCAAAATGGCAAACTCATTTGTTGTTGTTACTGTAGTTTTTGTCATTTGTGTTTGAATGCCGGCTAGCATTGTTGTAAATATAAAATTTCATTATTTGCCATTGTTGACTTGAATTAGGTACATGTTCGCAATTTAAATATGCTGCAGAAGGATCTAAAAAGGTCCTTATGCACTTAGGCACAAACACACACACACACACGCGCAGTTAGGTATATATAAAATTCAATGCCAAAAAATGAGGATGACAATGTTCAGAATGGCTTAAATGGTCTTTGCTTAAACAAAACAGTATTTACTAGCCATCATATTTAGGAAAATATACGCAATACTGGGGAAAAGGCGGAAAGAGTGCAAGAGGGCCACCAACAAAGTTCTCTCATGACAATGTTTTAAATATTTAAATTATCTATATATATAAAAATTAAATGGTCCACGTATGTCATACCATCACTTGAGAACGGCTGGAGCGATTTGGCTGATTTTTTTTTATTCGATTCGAAATTTTCCGTAGATTGTTTGTGTTGAAAAAAATCAAATCCAGGTGGCGCTAGGGTGGATTTATATCGAAAATTTGAATGCATGTACCAATTCAACTGAAATTTAGAATGGATATTCGTTTGATCATGAGAAAACATTTTATGTACAAATGGACCCGGTAGGTGGCGCTGGGGTCGGTTTACAATCAAAATTTTAACGAAAGGGCCAATTTAACTGAAATTCAGAAACTATGTTTGTTTGATCATCAGAAAAATTGTATGTACAAATGGACCCGGTAGATGGCGCTGGGGTGTATTTGTATCAAAAATTTGAATGCATGTACCAATTTAACTGAAATTTAGTAATTATGTTTGTGGAACCTTGAGAAAAAATTTTTGTATAAATTGACCCGGTAGGTGTCGCTAGGGTGGAATTATAATGAAAATTTTAATGAATTAAACAATTTGACTGAAATTTAGAATGTATATTTGTTTTATTATGAGAATTTTTTTTGTGTATATGGACCCACAGTTGATTTGGCTGGGGTAGAATTATTTCGAAAATTTATATCGATTGTCCGATTTTACTTAAACTTAAAATATATGATTTGTTGGCATGAGAAAATTTTGAATGTATGTTTGGAACCAGTTGCCGATGTTTAGCTTATGATACACTTAATTTTTGGAATGTCATTTAGTCACGATTGTTAAACATTTTTTTAACATCAAAATAAGTGAGAAGTCTATATATAAAAATAGATGTGCAATTTTTTGATATCACCACTAATTGCGAAAACGGTTTGTACCAAAATGTCAGTGAAAGTTGGGAATGGGCTGTAGATGTTCACCGAGACCGCAAACCGGTTTAAGGTAGAATGGCGAACATTTACATTGGCGCACTTACTATAAAACTAGAGAGTTTTACATAGTGGTTTTTCGCATTTCGAACTTTTAGGGGACAACCCCGAAAATGGGAAAAAATTTTACTATCACCAAGACCAAACGGTTAATAGGGTTGTTGAGCCAAATGAATGTATTTTTGGATATTCGCAATCCTTGGGATAAAAAGGGGCAAAATGCTATCATGGCTCAGACCAAAAACCTAAAGGTACGAGAACCCAGTACACCAACGCAGAAAATTATATGTCAGTCAATCGGCTTACAAATTGGATTTTAGAGTATATGCCTATCAATAAATAAGTTTTTATCAAATAATGGACGACACTGCTGATCCATTTTATCATTTCTAGCAAAAATATATAATAATCTTTTAGATAAATGAAGTACAGAATTTGTCCGGGAAAACCTCGCCCTTTAAATTGAAATACTTCCGAGGCCAAAGTAATAAACCAATCGTTATTAGATTTCAAATGCATTCAACATCTTTTTCAATAATTTGGAGGAAGGACGAAGTCTGCCGGGCCAGCTAGTTTTTAATATTTTTATTATTATTATTGTATAAAATATTTTAAATATATTTGATATTTTTAATATTTTCCATATTTTTCATATTTTTAATATATTTACTATTTTTAATATTTCTAATAATTTTAATATTTTTAATATTTTTGATATTTTTAAAATTTTTACTGTTTTTAATATTTTTAATATCTTTAATATTTTCAATATTTTTAATATTTTTAATATTTTTAATATTATTAATATTTTTAATATTTTTAATATTTTTAACATTTTTAATATTTTTATTTTTTTATATTTTTAATATTTTCAATATTTTAAACATTTTTAATATTTTTAATGTTGTTAATCTTATTTACCTTTTACATATTTTTTTCTTTTCATTATTTTTATTTATTTTTTTTTTGTATATTTAATATTTTCTCTATTTTTACAATCTTGAGTGCCAACAACTCCTTCGCACCCCCTCGCACCTGATTTTCAAGCCTTTTTCCAGGTCGCTCTCTCTCTCTCTCAAGGTAAGTGGTCGTCATCGCAGCTTCAAAACTATTACAGCATCGTCACATCCTCTCTGTTCAGTTGTTGTTCAAAGTTAAGTAGAACTTTACAAAGCATTTTATGTTGTATGACGGTCCTTCCTTGACCCGCCCCGCAACGTACCGACTATCGCATAGTTTTACAAGTTGTGGGCCACAAGGTAACGAGGAAGTGCATGCCTAAGCAAACAACAACAACAGCATTGTGCAACATACCATTTTCACAAAAGGACGACAACAAGAGAAAGGTTTGGTTGAATGGCTTTAAACATTATTATCATTATAAACAATAGTTGTAGTAGTACTATTGTTGTTGCTGTTTCTGCTGTTGTTGATGTTAAGCTAAACAAAAGCTTAACTGCATTTAGGACAAGCAGAGGTCACTATGTTGCTGTACACCGCTAAATTTACGATGTTAAACCGACTATTGTTGTTTTGAGGCCATATTCATGTTGAGCCACATGATGCCACATGGTCGCACATCTAAGCGCGCTGCGACTGTATGTGGCAGGTAGGCGGATATAAGTGCCACAAAGGCATAATGGTGGTGTTTGCGCGTAGGGAGAGGAGGGAGGATGGAGGTTGGTCACTAAACTTGGAACAAAGGAGCACTAGGTCAAAATTATCAATTGGACAATTTAAGCACAAATTAAGACAATAAAAATATCACAAAAAGCAAACTAGTAAGGCGGTTATCTTGAATATCAAATTTCAGCTCGATATTTCCTAACCTACGGCTGTCATTGCGGGGGCAGTTAGGCGGACACCCCAAAAAAGGGGGAGCTTGTATGGGAGGTGGGAGAAGTTTTTGACCGAGCTTGCTCATCTTAGAAAGTAGCCTCCGCTTACAGATTGAATCTTGCGTACAAAATGTCTGCTATATACCTCTTAAAATTCGGCTGCAATCGCAGGGACAGACCCCAATAAGAGAGAGTTTGTATGAGAGGTGAGAGTAGTTTTTGACCGATCGGTCTCATCTTAGAACTCAACATCCATTTAGGGCAAATTCGGCTGCAATCGCAGGGACAGACCCCAATAAGAGAGAGTTTGTATGAGAGGTGAGAGTAGTTTTTGACCGATCGGTCTCATCTTAGAACTCAACATCCATTTAGGGCAGCAAAGCTTGCATAAAATATTTCAGCTTGATTGCTCTTAAATACTGCTGTAATCGCGGGGACTGACATACGGACACCCCCAAAAAGAGGAATTTTGTGTGGGAGGTGGGAGTAGTTTTTTCACCGATCGGTCTCATCTTACTACTCAACCTCCCCTTAGTGTGGGGAAGTGAAAATTCAGCTGGATTGCCCTTAAAGTACAGCTGTAATCGTAGGGATAGACCCCAAAAAGAGGGAGTTTGTATGGGAGGTGGGAGTAGTTTTTTACCGATCGGTCTCATCTTACTACTCAACCTCCACTTAGTGTAGGGAAGCTAACATACAAAATTTCAGCTTGATTTCCTTTAAACTACTGCTGTAATTGCAGGGACAGACCCCCAAAAAGAGGGAGTTTGTATGGGAGGTGGGAGTAGTTTTTGACCGATCATCATAGAACTTAACCTCCGCTTTGAGGATAGAAGCTTGCATTCCAAATTTCAGCTCGATATCTCTTAAACTGCGGCTGTAATCGCGGGCACAGACTGACGGATAGACGGTCACCTTTAAATCGACTCAGATTTCGATGCTGATCATTTATATATATATATATTGTCATACCTACCACGCCTCCTTATGGGCGTTACAATTATAAGAAAAAAATTAATATATCCTTCACTCTGTTCATGCGCGTGGTGAAGGGTATAAAAATAATAAAAATACATGTATAAAAAATATTAAAAAAAAAATTAATAAAATTAAAAAAACTACAAATAGTGGATACATTGAAAATACTAAAAATATTAAATAAATTAAAAATATTAAATATATTAAAAATTTTAAAATTATTAAAAATTTTAAAAATATATGAAATTTTTAAAAATATTAAAACTACAAACTACAAATATTAAAAACTAGCTGGCCCGGCAGACTTCGTCCTGCCTCCAAATTTTTGTAAAATATGTTGAGTGTAGTTGAAATCTAATAACGATTGGTTTATTTCTTTGACCTCTAAAATATTTCAATTTAAAGGGCGATGTCTTCCCGGACAAATTCTGTTCTTCATACATCTTAAAGATTATTATATATTATTATAAGAATTGCTAAAACGGATGAGCAGTGTCGTCCATGATGTGATGCAAACTTACTTATTGATAGGCATATATTCTAAAACCAATTTTTTTAAGCCGATTGACTGACATATAACATTCTGCGTTGGTGTAATGGGTGATTGTACCTTTAGGTGTTTGGTCTGAGCCATGATAGCACTTTGCCCCTTTTTATGCTAAGGAGTACGAATTTCCAAAAATGACTTCATTAGGCTCAGCAACCCCATTAACCGTATGGTCTGCGTGATATCAACAGGTATTCCTATTTTCGTTATTGTCCCCTAAAATTTCAAAATGGGAAAATCCACTTTGTGAAGCTCTCTAATTCTGTAGGAAGTACGCCATTATAAAAGTTAGTCACTCTTCTTTAAGCCTTTTTGCGGTCTGGGTGACCATCTACAGCCAATCCCCAACTTTCCCTGAAATTTTCTGGCAAATGGGGTCAACCGTTTTCACAATTAGTGGTGACATTAAAATGTACATCTGTGTTATATATATAGACTTCTGAATAACTATGATGTTAAAAAAAGTGACTAAATGACATTCCAAAAATTAAGTGTATCATAAACTAAACACCGGCAACTGGTTCCAAACATAAATTCAAAATTTTCTCATGCCAAAAATCATATATTTTAAGTTTGAGTAAAACCGGACAATCGATATAAATTTTCGAAATAATTCAACTCCAGCCAAATCAACTGCGGGTTCATATATACAAAAAAAATTCTCATAGTAAAACAAATATACATTCTAAATTTCAGTCAAATTGTTTAATTCGTTAAAATACCATAGCGACACCTGCCGGATCAATTATTCAAAAAAATGTTTCTCAAGGTTCCACAAACATAAATACTAAATTTCAGTTAAATTGGTACATGCATTCAAATTTTTGATATAAATCCACCCTAGCGCCATCTACCGGGTCCATTTGTACATACAATTTTTTCTGATGATCAAACAAACATAGATTCTGAATTTCAGTTAAATTGGCATATTCGTTAAAATTTTGATTGTAAACCGACCCCAGCGCCACCTACCTGGTCCTGTTGTACATAAAATGTTTTCTCATGATCAAACGAATATCCATTCTAAATTTCAGTTGAATTGGTAAATGCATTCAAATTTTCGATATAAATCCACCCTAGCGCCACCTGGAGTGGATTTTTTTCTCTACGAACAATCTACGGAAAATTTCGAATTGAATAAAAAAAAATCAGCCAAATCGCTCCAGCCGCTCTCAAGTGATGGTATGACATACGTGGACCATTTCATTTTTATATATATAGATATATAGACTTCTGAATAACTATGATGTTAAAAAAAGTGACTAAATGACATTCCAAAAATTAAGTGCATCATAAGCTAAACACCGGCAACTTGTTCCAAACATACATTCAACATTTTCTCATGCCAAAAAAAACATATATTTTAAGTTTAAGTAAAATCGGACAATCGATATTCAAAATCTTCTCATGCCAAAAAAATCATATATTTTAAGTGTAAGTAAAATCGGACAATTGATATAAATTTTCGAAATAATTCAACCCCAGCCAAATCAACTGCGGGTCCATATATACAAAAAAAAAATTCATAATAAAACAAATATACATTCTAAATATCAATCAAATTGTTTAATTCGTTAAAATTTTCATTATAATTCCATCATAGTGGCACCTACCGGGTCAATTTATATAAAAAAAAATTTCTCAAGGTTCCACAAAAATAAATACTAAATTTCAGTTAAATTGATACATGCATTCAAATTTTCAATATAAATCCACCCTAGCGCCATCTACCGGGTCCATTTGTACATACGATTTTTTCTGATGATCAAACAAACATAGATTCTGAATTTCAGTTGAATTGGCCCATTCGTTAAAATTTTGATTGTAAACCGACCCCAGCGCCATCTACCGGGTCCATTTGTACATAAAATGTTTTCTCATGATCAAACGAATATCCATTCTAAATTTCAGTTGAATTGGATTTGATTTTTTTCAACACAAACAATCTACGGAAAATTTCGAATCGAATAAAAAAAAAATCAGCCAAATCGCTCCAGCCGTTCTCAAGTGATGGTATGACATACGTGGACCATTTCATTTTTATATATATAGATTTCTCTTGTTTTGTATTGTTGATCTGTATATGTAAATAATGAGTTTGGTTTCATTGTTCGGTTCAAGATTTTTTCTATTGTTGCTAATAGAATTAGTTTTACAAGAGTTGTGTGAAATATATTATGTTGACAGCTGGCAGGGCAGATAGCTATTTCGATATAAATAGACTTCTGAATACCTATGATGTTAAAAAAAGTGACTAAATGACATTCCAAAAACTAAGTGTATCATAAGCTAAACAGCGGCAACTGGTTCCAAACATAAAATTCAAAATTTTCTCATGCCAAAAAAATCATATATTTTAAGTTTAAGTAACATCGGACAATCGATATAAATTTTCGAAATAATTCAACCCCAGCCAGATCAACTGCGGGTCCATATATACAAAAAAAAAATTTTCATAAAACAAATATACATTCTAAATTTCAATCAAATTGTTTCATTCGTTAAAATTTTCATTATAATTCCATCATAGCGAAACCTACCGGGTCAATTTATAAAAAAAAAAAAAAATTTTCTCAAGGTTCCACAAATACTAAATTTCAGTTAAATTGATACATGCATTCAAATTTTCGATATAGATCCAACCTAGCGCCATCTACCGGGTCCATTTGTACATACGATTTTTTCTGATGATCAAACAAACATAGATTCTAAATTTCAGTTAAATTGGCCCATTCGTTAAAATGCTTATTGTAAACCGACCCCAATGCCACCTACCGGGTCCATTTGTACATAAAATGTGTTCTCATGATCAAACGAATATCCATTCTAAATTTCAGTTGAATTGGTACATGCATTCAAATTTTCGATATAAATCCACCCTAGCGCCACCTGGATTTGATTTTTTTCAACACAAACAATCTACGGAAAATTTCGAATCGAATAAAAAAAAATTCAGCCAAATCGCTCCAGCCGTTCTCAAGTGATGGTATGACATACGTGGACCATTTCATTTTTATATATATAGAAGATATTAAAAATATTAATAATATTACAAATATTACAAATATTACAAATATTACAAATATTACAAATATTACAAATATTACAAATATTACAAATATTACAAATATTACAAATATTACAAATATTACAAATATTACAAATATTACAAATATTACAAATATTACAAATATTACAAATATTACAAATATTACAAATATTACAAATATTACAAATATTACAAATATTACAAATATTACAAATATTAAAAATATTAAAAATATTAAAAATATTAAAAATATTAAAAATTTTAATAATATTAAAAATATTAAAAATATTAAAAATATTAAAAATATTAAAAATATTAAAAATATTAAAAATATTAAAAATATTAAAAATATTAAAAATATTACAAATATTACAAATATTAAAAATATTAAAAATATTACAAATATTAATAATATTACAAATATTAAAAATATTAAAAATATAAAATATTAAAAATATTAAAAATATTTAAAATTTTAAATATCTTACACCTCTCTGTATACTTGGCTCCCTTACTTTCCCTAACACCTGTTGTTATATGAATTTTGATTTATGCTCCCTAAGCTCCCTTAAGCCTCTCCCCCTCTTGCTTCCCTCGCTTGACTGTTCATTGCCCTTTTCATTGTGTAGCAATTAAATTTGATTTATTTCCAGTTCTGGGAAATTTGCGTGTCATTTCATTATTTTCAATTTAACTTAACACCTTCGTGTACGTTTTCCTCCTGGCAGCAACAAATGAATATTTTGTTCAGTTTTATTTTTTATTATATTTTTGTTGTAATATAAAAAAAAGAAACTAATTTGCAGGCCAAGTGATATAACACAACATGGTTTGTAAACATCAGTTACCGAGCTTTCATATTTAAATATTAAAGATAATTACAATGTGCCATAGACATGTAATCCCAGCAAATGACAACAAATTGTTCTGTGTCATTAAGTCCTTTTTAATTGTTGCACTTGCTGGCTGACTGGCAGCAAGCAGTACCACATCGACACAAACGACAGTGGCAGCAGCAACAACAGCAAAAAGGTGTCAAAGCTGCTGCTAAAGCAGTAAATGCCTGATTGAGGAGGCAACGGTCGTTCGTTCGTTCGTTAACTGCAAATGTTGAAATTCATGCTAAAAGTAATTAGGGAACACACAGAAATTGGAAAGGTGTGACAATAGTACAAGGATCTAAATGAAACATGATAATTGGAGTATGCGGAAGGATGGAGGGGTCAAAGGAGTAATGGGAAATTCTTCTAATTTTTAGGTAAGAGAATGAACAGATGTAATTTAGTTGTAGTAATAAAAAATATGCTAGAAAATCTAGCGAAATGGGTTTTTAATGTAAATTGCTTAAAGAGTTAAGATTTTGTTGAGACATACAAACGATTAGCTTAGAAGTAAGTAAAGATTATCCAATGATTTGGTGCGTATCTCATTGGTCTCAATCTAAACTATCAATAATTGATATTGAATATATTCATTCTAAGAAAAAAGTAAAGATTTAGTTTGGACTTACAAAAAGTTGCTGTAGAAGTCAGTAATGCTCTCCCAACGACTTGTGGTGCTTATGACCTCAATATAGTCTACATTATGTTGATATTGAATATATGAATATATTCTTAAATTAAACCAAGTTGACCACTATCTTAAGGGCTTAAATTATTTTTATAATTTCTTGACTACCTTTTTCCCTCCTGGTTCATTATCGAACAACCACTTTATTTCCTTTAAAAAAATCCCAAAAAGTATTTTTTTTTTCATCTTAATCACATTGAGTTTTTATATATTATATAACTTAAAAATACAACAACATTTGCAAGCATCATAAAACACAGGTCAAAAGTCAAATGAACCCCTCAATTGACTGCTATTAACATGGCTATCAACATCTGCCAAAGTACTTAAAAATGGTAACCATTAATGCACTGATAATGAATTTGTGTAATGTTATGTATATACTTCAATGTGTATGCAAATGTACATACGAAACCTATACATACATACAAACATATGCAAGAGCATGTTTACCATATATAAATATTGAAATAATAATTTTTCAATTAAATACAATATAAGTACCAAGGCTCAATTGAGGTTTGTGGGGTTGAATAATGACACACAAAGCAAGACAAACTAAGAGAGAGCGAGAGAGAGAGCGTGGGAGAGAGGGGCTGTAGATGAAGGCTATGCCACCATTATAGAATATAGCAAACACACACACACACAAACAGCTCCCCCCGGCAATGAAGGTCATACAAAACATTATTATGACAAAAAAAAAACGGAAACAAAGCCCATAAACGCCCTCAGACTCCTTAACATTAGTTGCTGTTCTTACCCCCTCTACGATATGCTGGCAAACCAAAAATTATACAGCCATATGAACAGGGAAAGCAATTCAAATACTGCTGCATTATTGTGGCACGTCATAAAAATTATTTACATAGCGGCAAAGGCACAAGACAATGGTCGACTATTCCTAGCCCGCACCCCCTCCCTAAACAACCACCTACATTTTATGATGCTCCACTCACTCCCGCTCTGCTATACAACAGTCAATACCGCCGTCGTCGTCGTCATCATCATTATTGAATCGAAACTGAAAATGAAACGGAATGAATAAACATTTAACATTGAGCGTTCAACGTACAGCGTTGGTTGTTCTACGTTTCACTGACTAAGTAAACAAATGTTGCAAGGAATGGGTAAATATGTGCACAGTAAAGCACGGACTTGGTTATAAATTTCCCAAAGGACATTAGCGTACTGACAATAACATTTCATAGCATTCGACACCAGAAATTCAAGTACTGTCCCCCCCCCCTAACAACCCTGATGGTGTTGCCCTTCTAGGCTATGCCCATGGAAATGTTGCAAAATCGTTGACCGGAAAAACAATAGCATTTGTTTGACTAAAGTCAATGTTTATTAAATGTAACCCCCTTAAATGATTTCAAGCTATTTTCACGTACCACTTACATATATTACTTATAAGGTGTAGTGCCATTTGTCTATCGCTTTTGCCCTATCACCCTAACACTGTCGTGAGGTTAGTCCTGTATGCCGTGTCCTGTGTACTAAAGTGTGTGGAGACAATATTTTTGTGTATGTGTGTGTCATTATACGGCAAGTTAGTAAATATTTATGATATGTTTATTGATGATAGTATCTGTGGAATATAAAGGTGTATTACTTGTTAACATTTATGTAACATTAAATGAGAGTAGTACATATATAAAAAAGTATGTGTATATAAATGTGTACAATTTGTTTTCGTACACCAGGCAGAGGACGGCAGAGAGTCAATGTGAAATGTTCAGAAATATGAAAATGTGTTTTTCATTGTTCGGTTTGAGATCTATTTTCTATTAGGAGCTTAACATTGATTTCTTGAAGCTTTTAACACTTAAGGTTGTGATGATGGTTTGGCAACCATCGAAATAGCTATCTGCCCTGCCAGCTGTCTACATAATCCCTTTCACACAACTCTTGTAAAACAAATTCTATTAGCGATAAAAGAAAATAGATCTCAAACCGAACAATGGAAAACATATTCATTATTATTTATTCTTATTTTTTAAAAATTTGTTTAATGTTTTTTTTTTAATATTTTTAATATTTATACCATCACCCTTAGGGATGAGGGTATATATCATTTGATACGAAAAAAGTGTAACGCATTAAAGTAGACGAGTTAGACCCCAAGTATCTTAAGACGAAATCCGTTTCAGGACTTTTTAAGACGATTGAGCTATGTCCGTCTGTCTGGCTGGCTGGCTGGATGGCTGGTCAGCACGATAACTCGAGTAAACCTTAACGGATCGGTATGAAAAATTGTCAGTATTAATATTTATCGAAACGAACTTATGGAATTGTAAATGGGCAGAATAGCCCCACCCCTTCTGGTACCTCCCATACAAAATTACCTATTTTTGAATAATTAATATTTTTTTCATAGCTGCCAAACAGACTATCGGAGGATATCTAACTTTGGTCAAATTATTTATCTTGCAATAGTAGACAAACCCTAAGAAAGCCGAAACCTTTGCCATACCCCTTCTGGTACCTCCCATACAAATGACCGAATTGACCGCCATAATCTTACATGCATATCTTTTTTGTAAGTAAACTGAGATCACTCAAACTTTGTGTATGATGTTCGCTCATGAAAAATAGACCCAGGTATGAATAAGGATAATATCGGTTCACGCCTTCTGGTACCTCCCATACAAAATGACCTATTTTTGGAAAATTTATTTTTCCCCTATAACTTCCAAACGAACATATGTGGGGTAATGAAAATTGGTCGATAAATTTATGTTGTGATAGGAGGCGAAATTCAGAGAGCCTAACTATTTGACACACCCCTTCAGGTACCTCCCATACAAATGACCGAATTCACCCCTTAATCTTACATACATATCTTTATTGTAAGTATATTTAATTCATTCAAATTTTGCGTATGATGTTCGCTTATGAAAATTGGACTCAGGAATGAACATGGACTTTATTGGTTCACGCCTTCAGGTACCTCCCATACAAAATTACATATTTTTGGAAAATTAATATTTCTCCTATAACTTTGAAACGGACACTTGTGGGTAATGGAAATTGGTCGGTTGATTTATCTTGTGATAGGAGGCAAAACCTCAGAAAACCTAACTATTTGACACACCCCTTCTGCTACCTACCATACAAATGACCGAATCCACCCCCATAGCCTAACATACATATCTTTTTTTCAAAGTACACTGAATTCCGTAAAATTTTGCGTCGGGTGTATGGTTATGAATCAGGAATGAACATGGACTATTTGTGGGAAATTAATCTATATATATAAAAATTAAATGGTCCACGTATGTCATACCATCACTTGAGAACGGCTGGAGCGATTTGGCTGATTTCTTTTTTATTCGATTCGAAATATTCCGTAGATTGTTTGTGTTGAAAAAAATCAAATCCAGGTGGCGCTAGGGTGGATTTATATCGAAAATTTGAATGCATGTACCAATTCAACTGAAATTTAGAATGGATATTTGTTTGATTATGAGAAAACATTTTATGTACAAATGGACCCGGTAGGTGGCGCTGGGGTCAGTTTACAATCAAAATTTTAGCGAATGGGCCAATTTAACTGAAATTCAGAATCTCTGTTTGTTTGATCATCACAAAAAATTGTATATACAAATGGACCCGGTAGATGGCGCTAGGATGGATTTATATCGAAAATTTGAATGCATGTACCAATTTAACTGAAATTTAGTATTTATATTTGTGGAACCTTAAGAACATTTTTTTTGTATAAATTTACCTGGTAGGTGTCTCTAGGGTGGAATTATAATGAAAATTTTAACGAATTAAACAATTTGACTGAAATTTAGAATGTATATTTGTTTTATTATAAGAATTTTTTTTGTATATATGGACCCGAAGTTGATTTGGCTGGGGTTGAATTACTTCGAAAATTTATATCGATTGTCCGATTTTACTTAAACTTAAAATATATGATTTTTTTGGCATGAGAAAATTCTGAATGTATGTTTGGAACCAGTTGCCGGTGTTTAGCTTATGATAAACTTAATTTTTGGAATGTCATTTAGTCACTTTTTTAAATATCATAGTTATTCAGAAGTCTATATATATACAAAAGATGTAAATTTCGATGTCACCACTAATTGTGAAAACGGTTGACCCCATTTGTCCCAAAAGTTCAGTGAAAGTTGGGGATTGGCTGTAGATAGTCACCCAGACCGCAAAAAAGCTTAAAAAAGATTGACTAACTTTTATAATGGACAATAACGAAAATAGGAATAACTGTTGATATCACCCAGACACACAGAAAGTTATATGTCAGTCAATCGGCTTAAAAATTTGGTTTTAGAATATATGCCTATCAATAAGTTAGTTTTCATCACATCATGGACGACACTACTGATCCGTTTTAGCAATTCTTATAATAATATATAATAGTCTTTAAGATATATGAAGAACAGAATTTGTCTGGGAAAACCTCGCCATTTAAATTGATATATTTTAGAGGTCAAAGAAATAAACCAATTGTTATTAGATTTCAACTACACTCAGTATTTTACAAAAATTTGGTGGCAGGACGAAGTCTGCCGGGCCAGCTCGTATTTCATATTTTTTAATATTTCATATTTTTATCTTACACTGGGTGATGGTATTTATCAGTCAGTTTACCTGACTGAAATTTCTGTACTGGTTTTAAAATCTATTTATATAAAAATGAAATGGTTCACGTATGTAAACCCCTCACCTAAGAACGGATGGAGCGATTTGGTTAATTTTTTCATTCGATTCGAAATTTTCCGTAGATTGTTTGTGTTGAAAAAAATCAAAATTTTAAAATTTGAATGCATGTACCAATTCGACTGAAATTTGGAATGGATATTCGTTTGATCATGAGCAAACATTTTATGCACAAATGGACCCGGTAGATGCGCTGGGGTGGGTTTATCATCAGCATTTTAACGAAAGGGCCAATTTAACTGAATTTCCGAACATATGTGTGTTTGAGCATGGGAACAATTGTATGTACAAATGGACCCGGTAGGTGGCGTTTTGGTGGATTTTTTTTTATCAAAATTTGATCGAATGGACCAATTTAAGAGAAATTTAGTATGTATAACTATGTGATCATGAGAACAAAGTTTTTGTATAAATAGACCCGGAAGGTGCTGCTATGAAGGAATAATAACGAATCAAACAATTTGACTGAAATTTAGAATGTATATTTGTTTTATTACATGAATTTTTTTTTTTGTATAACTTGACCCGCTGTGGAGGTGGCTGGAGCTGAATTTTTTCGATTATCCGATTTTACTCAAACTTACAATGAATGCATTTTTTGACATGAGAAAATTTTGGATGTATGTTTGGATCCAGTTGCTGGTGTTTAGCTTATGATACACTTAATTTTTTAAAGTCATTTAGTCACCATTGATTACATTACACGGGACCGGCCGTGGCAAAGTGGTTAGAACACGCGACTACCATGCGGGAGATCGCAGGCTCAAACCTGGCTCCAGTCATCTTAAAAAAATTGTTTCTTCCATTGTCGGCTCCCCTCGAATGTTGTTGACAGCAACTTCGCAGTATTAAGTGTCGAGTCAATCGGCGTGTCTAGTAAGAGCTTCTAAAACAGTGACGTTCGCATTCGTCGATAAAAAAAGTAGGTGCCGTTAGTTGTGAATCTAAAAATAGAAAGCGTGTTAATTCACAACAACGCGAGAAGCCATCCCATACCTCATTCATGGGGTGCAAAGGGAAATTAAGTACTATATATATAAAAATAGATGTCCATTTTTATGACACCACTAATTGCGAAAAACGGTTAAACGAGACTTTAAGAATGGCGATCATTAATATTGGCGCACTTTCTATATCATTAGAGAGCTTCACAACGTGGTTTTTTGCATTTCGAACTTTAAGGGGACAAACACGAAAATGGGAAAAACTATTGCTATCACCCAGACTGAGCCAAATTAAGGGATTTTTGGAAATTCGTACTCCTTGGGATAAAAAGGCGCAAAGTTCTATCATGGCTTTGACCAAGCACCTTTAGGTACAATCACCCAGTTCATCAACGCAATCGGCTTAAAAATTGATTTTAGAATGTATGCCTACCAATAAGTAAGTTTCCATCAAATCATGGACGACAATGCACTTCTTACAATAACATATAATAATCTTTTAAATATATGAAGTACAGAATTTGTCAGGGAAAACCTCGCCCTTTAAATTGAAATATTTCAGAGGCCAATGTAATAAACCAATCGGCATTAGATTTCAACCGCACTCAACATCTTTTACAAAAATTTAGAGGAAGGACGAAGTCTGCCGGGCCAGCTAGTTTTTAATATTTTTAATACTTTTAATATATTTAATATTTTTAATATTTTAATTCTTTAATATTTTTAATTTACTAGCTGGCCCGGCAGACTTCGTCCTGCCTCCAAATTATTTTAAAAGATGATGAGTGCAGTTTAAATCTAATAACGATTGGTTTATTACTTGGCCACTGAAATATTTAAATTTAAAGGGCGAGGTATTCCCGGACATATTCTGTATTTCATATAAATCTATATAAATCTAAGAGATTATATTTGTCAGAATTGCTAAAATGGTTCAGCAGTGTCGTCCAGGATATGATAAAAACTTACTTATTGATAGGCATATATTCTAAAACCACATTTTTAAGCCGACAGACTAAAATAATAATATTATATAATAATATAATATATATTATATAATATAATATTTTTCTACGTGCGGTATATAATCCACTGGGATTGCATAGAAGTACCAGCTAAGTAAGTAAGTAAGACTGACATATAACTTTCTGCGTTGGTGTACTGGGTAATTTATACTTTAGGTGTTTGGTCTGAGCCATGATAGTACTTTGCCCCTTTTTATTCCAAGGAGAACTAATTTCCAAAAATCAACTCATTTTGTTCAACAACCCTATTAACCGTTTGGTCTGGGTGAGAGCAACAGTTATTCCCATTTTCGTGTTTGTCCCCTAAAAGTTCGAAATTCGAAAAACCACTTTGTGAAGCTCTCTAATTCTGCAGGAAGTGCGCCATTATAATGTTAGTAATTCTTCTTTAAGCCTTTTTGCGGTCTGGGAGACCATCTACAGCCAATCCCCAACTTTCACTGAAATTTTGGAACGAATGGGGTCAACCGTTTTCACAATTAGTGGTGACATCAAAATGTACATCTTTTTTATATATATAAACTTCTGAATAACTATGATGTTAAAAAAGTGACTAAATGACATTCCAAAAATTGAGTGTATCATAAGCTAAACACCAGCAACTGGTTCCAAACATGCATTCAAAATATTCTCATTCCAAAAAAATCATATATTTTAAGTTTAAGTAAAATCGGACAATCGATATAAATTTTAGAAATAATTCAACCCCAGCCAATTCAACTGCGGGTCCATAGATACAAAAAAATTTCAGTCAAATTGTTTAATTCGTTAAAATTTTCATTATAATTCCATCCTAGCGACACCTACCGGGTCAATTTATACAAAAAAAATGTTCTCAAGGTTCCACAAACATAAATACTAAATTTCAGTTAAATTGGTACATGCATTCAAATTTTCGATATAAATCCACCCTAGCGCCATCTACCGGATCCATTTTCACATACAATTTTTCTGACGATCAAACAAATATAGATTCTGAATTGCACTTAAATTTGCCAATTCGTTTTTGAATGGTTTTGATTGTAAACCGACCCCAGCGCCACCTACCGGGTCCATTTGTACATAAAATATTTTCTCATGATCAAATGAATATCCATTCTAAATTTCAGTTGAATTGGTACATGCATTAAAATTTTCGATATAAATCCACCCTAGCGCCACCTGGATTTGATTTTTTTTCAACACAGTCTACACAC
This sequence comes from Muscina levida, assembly GCA_964034835.1. Taxonomy (NCBI): domain Eukaryota; kingdom Metazoa; phylum Arthropoda; class Insecta; order Diptera; family Muscidae; genus Muscina; species Muscina levida. Next base: position 138,412,743 of record OZ035883.1, read on the forward strand.
AGTCTAGTCTAAATATTTTGAATATCGTTAAATATTTTGGAAATTTTTTTTTTTAATTTTATTCGAGCAACAACAAAGCTGTAAACTTCAATTACCTTTCAGTTTTGGACAACCCTCTTATTTCTTATGGTGCTGTACAGCTAACCTCTCAACTGATATCTGTACTACCATAAGATTGTCCAAGTCTACAATAATTTTCTTAAGAAAATCATTCTCGTCACCATGTTCAAATTTAACAACTCTTAAATACAGCTCATCATCACTACGAGCTCATTAAACAACAACAGCAACATCAACAATTCTCAGTGCTAAGATCAAACTACAAACAAAACTTTATGATGCATAACATTTTGTTATCGCCACACATAATTTCACCTGAATGCCTCAGCAAACATGAGAATGCAACACATACTCCATTAAAGAACTCTCAGTGGAGGATAACGTTTGTCCTTTGTCCATGGGACAGAGTGAAGAGCAAATGTTCATCATAGAGCCCAGATGTTAAGTTAAGTTAACAACGTTTAATTTGCAGCGATGTGAAAATATTAATTGTCAACGTACCCACTTGACCATTTGAACTCATATGCACAAAGTCATACGCACACACACACATGGACACTGTGATGTTGCCTGCAACATCACACAATTACCCAGCGGCGGAAATCATGAGAAGGAAGGCCTTCGTTCATGAGTTTGAAGGCCTTCTTTTGGATCCGGTATGCCTTCCTTGGCCTTCTTTCTTCCTTTCTTTTTTTACATTGCGTGACATTGGAAAATAAGGCCTTCCGTCGCCGGTTTCCATAAGAAGGCCTTATGGATGCTTTCTATTAGAAGGCCTCATGGAAACTTTCTGTAAAGGGGCCCGATGGATGCTTTCTATTAGAAGGCATTATAGAAGGCCAGCATACACATGAAAAAATAATGACTTGCAAATAAATCAAAAACTATACAGTGCACCCTCAAATTATTTAGTTTTTTTGAGAGCGCACCGGTTATTTTTAGATATTTCTCACTTATATATATTTTTCTCTATACTTACATTTTTTTTCAACGACAGTAAACTTTGCTGGAGTTTGAACCCACTACCTCGTGATTGTTAGTCAGCCATGCTACTGACTAGCCTATGAAGATGCATTCGAATTGTGTGGTTGAAACTAATTATACACTGTTTAAAAAAACCCCTTCCACGGAAATTAACAATTTTTTCCATTTAGAAGACATCCAATACCCCTTATTTGTGGAAGCGAGAGGGTATGTGTATGAAATCCCTCTGCCTTCTTTTCAAAGGCCTCTGGCAAGCCTTTATAAATGTTGAAAAAAAACGTATTAACAATTCTTTCCATTTAGAAGGCATGCAATACCCCTGTTATTTGGAAGCGAGAGGGGATGTGTATGAAATCCCTCTGCCTTCTTTTTACATGTCTTTGACAGGTCAGTCCTTAAAATGCCTAAATCTGATGAAAAATCATGCGTTCTGTATTCCTTATTTGAAATGTTATTCCCAAATAATGACTACTGCATGCATTATATGAGGAAGGCCTCTCAAATTCCGCCGCTGGGTAAATGCAACGCCATACAAACACAGTTGCACACACACAGTACATGAATTTATCATCAGTGCCGATAAAATGACAATGTGAGTACGCCTTGTAGTTATAACTACTGCTATTGCTAGTACTACCACTGCTGCTGCCGTTGTTGTTGTTGTGCTGCCAGCATGTTGCTGATAACAACCGGCAATGTATTAGAATCCTTTTTGTGTTGTTATTGCCAGGCATTGATTTGCCAAGGAGTGTGTGTGTGTGTGTGTGTGTGTGCGTATGTGTTGTATATAGGCCAGCTTGTATTGCTGATGTCAACCTTTGGCAATTGTACTCGTAGTATGTATGTATGTCATTTGTAGGCAAATAGTGCAAATACAGTGCGGCAGGGGGACAACAAAGAATAGTAAACACACGCTTAGCATATGTTTTCCATAGCAGACACAAACACACACACTCACATACACAAGTATATACATTTATGGCATCTAAGGATGTGTTGTGTACACATCTACAGAGATTCAATTAACAAATATCTACAAATATTAACAATTTTTGGGTCTATAAGAACTTGAGAAGTCCTTTGTGAGTGTTGAGGCTAAGAAAATGTACGTAAATGATCGTCTCAGCTGAGAATTATGAAACTGTAAACATATTGGGATGAAAAATCAAGAGGATATCAGAGAGAAACTTATACGTAGTGAATAAGGTGATAATTTTAAAATCATATTTTCTATTTTCATCTGCCATAAATTGATAGCTACATTTGCTATCAGCGACAATTGGTAGTGTTTTGTAAAGTTATTGAGGCAAGATGTACAAGTTGATGATTAGTAATCACTCCGTCATAATACTTTGTCATTGCACCACGCGGAGACAAAATAACACAATCATAGTGGACCATACTGTGATTGTGCAATTTGAAATAAATATTAAAGATTATAGAGTAGAATAGAGTTAATCAACATTCATCAACATTTTTGTAGATTCTAAAAAAGAGAGTCATGTTCCATGTATTCCGGAGTATTAACAAATGTAGTTGCAAATTCGTAATAAAATCTTACGATTTTGCTAGAAAAAAATACTTGTATATCAACCCTCGTTTGACCTTATCTATAAACCAACATAAAAATATCTCTGCACTAGAACATATTGTACCTACCCATACATCCACACGCATTCACAAGAGTACATGTACATGTTAGTATTCAATAAATACTAATAACCACTGTTATACAGGTGCTTAAGTACTCTACTCCTTAAGCACACACTCAAACACACGCACTCTCTCTCACACACACACACACCCAAAGCCGTTCAATAGCACTCGAGTCGGTCGAAGGATGTACACAGCAGTAGAGTCCTTTTAAGTGGTAAACTATAAGTAGACTATTTGTATAGTCATTGCTTCTGGTTAGTTGTTAATAAATTAATTGCTTTTTCCTTTAGATAACTCTAAGGCTGAGGCAGAAATAGTAATTCAACATTTAAAATATTTCCATGCTTATATTTGTAAATACCAATGCTGATAATGAAGATGGTGCTGATGAGGATGATGATGCTGATGATGACCTCCTTCCGTTTACCTTCGAAGAGTCCTTGTGAGGGTTATGGTTTTACATTTCTAGCATCAATAGTGTTGGGTGTACGTGTTTGAGTAACTGATTAAACCAAAATCAACAGATTTGGTTTAAATCCACATTTCGATAGTACTTGTAATCACATAAGAGAACTGGATATTCATTATGGACATTTGTGGGGGGAGGGAGACTTCTAGTCTATTCGTTATTTGCTTATGATGATTTTTAAATTAAAATTGAAAATCTTATGGGCGACATAAGTAAATAATAATAATTTCAACACAAGATCTGATAATTTAGGCTCACTAAGGCTAATTAAAAGCCATTAGCAGCAAGGGGATACAAGGAATATTTCTAATGTGTGACTAAAGAAATATCAGGTAAAGAGCACAGAATTTCTAAAGATAATAAAAGGCGACATAAAAATGGGGAATATTTAAGGACAATATAAATATCTGTAGTATTTTTATAACTGTAGTATTTACTATGAAAGCAATTTTGGCCTATCTCCTACCATTAATCCTTTCATCTACTTGTTACCGTCAAACCTCACCTAAACGTATAGTCCACCTCCCTGCCACCAGGTAATCTCTGAGAAAATAAATCTTAGTGTTACAAATTTGTCTCGATACAAATATGTTGAACAAACAAATCATGCATAAATAATCAACAAATAACAATAAAACAACAACAACAAACAAAACCAACACAACTTTGGATATATTAATGTTTGTCTATATATTTACATATAAAGCTATGTGTAAATAGTTCTGCACGTTAGATACAAATGCAAACACTAGTCTCACAGCCGTTACCATCTCACCTCTAGGTACTGTAAGTGCGACGACACGGTGTGACACAACTGTTTTGCATGTGGCAACAGCTACATGTCAAGAGCTTTTTAAAGCGTCATCATCTTTACCGCTAAATTCTTACAATCAACAGAAATCTTGATATGATGTTGTTGTTGTAGATTTTGTTATTTTGTTATGTAAGGTGTTTACTGGGGAAAGACACAAACGCACCAAGTAAAAAGGGAAAAGCTGGGTTTGCATCACACTTTTTCTTTAAGCATTAAAAAAGAAGGAGGAATTTCTAATAATTTGGTAAAGAATTTATTTTCTTGTTTTTTTTTGTTGTTGTTTATATGTATTCATATCTTTTTATTTTTATATTTTTATATTTTTATATTTTTATATTTTTATATTTTTATATTTTTATATTTTTATATTTTTATATTTTTATATTTTTATATTTTTATATTTTTATATTTTTATATTTTTATATTTTTATATTTTTATATTTTTATATTTTTATATTTTTATATTTTTATATTTTTATATTTTTATATTTTTATATTTTTATATTTTTATATTTTTATATTTTTATATTTTTATATTTTTATATTTTTATATTTTTATATTTTTATATTTTTATATTTTTATATTTTTATATTTTTATATTTTTATATTTTTATATTTTTATATTTTTATATTTTTATATTTTTATATTTTTATATTTTTATATTTTTATATTTTTATATTTTTATATTTTTATATTTTTATATTTTTATATTTTTATATTTTTATATTTTTATATTTTTATATTTTTATATTTTTATATTTTTATATTTTTATATTTTTATATTTTTATATTTTTATATTTTTATATTTTTATATTTTTATATTTTTATACTTTTATATTTTTATATTTTTATATTTTTGTGTAGTCTTTACATGGTGATTTTTCAAAGAAATCATTTTTTATATTTTTATATTTTTATATTTTTATACTTTTATATTTTTATATTTTTATATTTTTGTGTAGTCTTTACATGGTGATTTTTCAAAGAAAGTCTCAATGAAAGTCTATCACACTTCACACACCTCGCCTGAATGACGAATTGGTTGACCTAAAATGGCAACAGAAACGGTAAATGGGGTTTTGTTGGGGGTCAATTGTACATTAAAAATCCACATGAATCAAAACCTTAGCTGATACTTTTTTAAGATAAAAGGATTTTTCGTTTATTTACTCCAAAAATCCTCCGTTTTGCGTATATTTTTATATTTTTATATTTTTATATTTTTATATTTTTATATTTTTATATTTTTAAATAAAAATAATATTAAAAAATTCTAAAATAATAATTATATAGCGCCCTTAATTATTGCTCTGACCTCTTAGATGTTGCTCGGTAGGTAAAATTCTCAAGCGACAAAATGTTTCGTTTTTTTCCGTATTTGCCCATTCTGATGACATCAGCTGTTTTCTTTCTCCTGCCACCAGAGAGAGCTTCAGTTTCGCAACGAGCCTTTTGTTTATATTTACTTACCTTATGCGTGCGTGTGTGAGTGTTTTCATTGTTAGATTTGTTATTATTATTACCAATGGTGTTCAGGTTGTTGTCATCATCGTACTCGACGCCCTTCTACTACTGTGTTGTTGCTGTTGTTAACCATGTACAATAATATTTGCCACCAAGGATCTGGTACCCTCATCTAGCCATCATCATCAACGTGCACCGTTCAACTCCTTCTTGTTCTCCGTTTCCACCGGGTGGTAAGTCAACAAATCCATCTTCTTACTCAGCGTTACGCTTACGCCACATGCTTAAGGGATATGTTAAACTGCAAGAAAAACAACTAAAGGAGCCCCAAAGAAAGCGCTAAGGAAAATACTGTGATTTAGCTGCAGCCTTCTGCGTACGCTCGCTCACAAGGGGGTTTCGAGATGATGGCACGTTGCATGTATTTGTTCGACGTACTCACGTGTGTGGCAAGTGCGTATTTACGCTTGATTATATTTGTTTACAGGATATCAAGCGTTAATACACGTGCAATGAAATTTAAAGAAAAAACACACACACACACAGAGACACGCACGCTCTCGCCTAAGTACTAAATAAATATTATTGTTGTGGATGTTCGATTGGGAAAATGTTGCGCTGCGCGTCTAATGAAACCACTGAGGTGGCAGGTGGAGGGGTTATGGAAATCGAAAAGAAAAAAGGAACTTGATATCTGGAGAATGATATAGAGAATGTGTTTTTTTTTATCCTTCCGTATAAAGACAAAGGATGTCATTGAGGTATCAGGTTTTCATATGCAAAAAATAACTCTTAATTGAGATTTGAGTAAGATGTCAGTGTGTTTTGTATAAATATGTTAGATGTGTTTGTATAAAGTAACGATGATACACAAATGTGTAGAAGATATTCATAAAAAAATTTGCTAGTACGGTAAAGCTGGTGAAACTTCATTTTAATATTGTGAATGTAATATCTTCTTTATAATACTATTTTTAATAAAATTTTTCAATCTGCAGAAAATATTGCCCACATTGTATGATTTCCTTTAGAAAAATTTCAATCAAAATTTCAGTTGAAAATTTAATGGCAAATATGTCTTTGGATAATCATTCTATTTTAAAAGTTATTGTAAGTTCCCACTTTTTCAATTGAAATTTTCTGTGTCCATTCCCTTTGGCATTTTAATTTGTATTAATGTTTATCTAGATACATATTTATTTGTTGCTAATAAATTCACCTGTTTAATATTCATGACAACAAATTAGTGCGCAGTGACACAACATGGTGTTGGTCTGTTGTTTAGTCCGTTGTATAGTGGGGGGGGGGGGGAAGGGGGCTACATTCCCTATTGCAATGACACCACAGCAATTGAGCTTAATAATAATTATTTAGTATTTATATACATGGAGTTAATAAATGGATAACATCGGCTATTTATGGCACAGTTCATACGTGCTGTAAAAGAACAGAGAACTGCAATACATGTTAAGTATTTATTATAAAATAGAAACTAAATAAAAATATTAAAGATATTAAAAAAATTAAAAATAATCAATATATTAAAAATATTATAAATATATATTAAATAATTAATATTAATATTAAAAATATTAAAAATATTACATACTGAAAATGTTAAAAATATTAAAATATGAAAAATATTAGTTATATTAAAAATATTAGAAATAATTAAAAAATGAAAGATATTAAAAATATTAAAAATATTAAAAACATTAAAAATATTAAAAATATTAAAAATATTAAAAATATTAAAAATATTAAAAATATTAAAAATATTTAAAATATTTGAAATATTAAAAATATTAAAAATATTAAAAGTATTAAAAATATTAAAAATACTAAAAATATTAAAAATATTAAAAATACTGAAAATTTTGAAAATATTAAAAATATTAATAGTATTAAAAAAATAAATATTAAACAAAATAAAAAATATTAAAAATGTCAAAAGCAATAAACATATTAAAAAATATTAGAAATATGAAAACTATTAAAATTAAGTAAAATATAAAAAACGTTAAAAATATTAAAAATATTAGTCAGCAAAAAATTTAAAATATATTAAAATACTTTAATAAGGAATGTCATAATCACAATTTTCAATTTTATTTTCTTTGTATGATGTAATTGTTCACAATTCACCTTATGCGCCAATATCAATATTTGCTTTGTGTATTTTCTCTCAATCCCCTTCATTACTATGCTCTGTTTTTGTCATTTATGTAATTGGCTGTCTATCCATCTATATTATCTAACCCAGAGCAAACTGATTATACGAAAATAATGGTATCCTTTAATATTTCAATCAGCTAAAAATTCATTAGATAATGCAGCAAAAACTCAATGAGGAACAATGACAAAAACACATGGAAAGATTCGCGAAACCACGTTGATAGATAAAAACTATGGCAAATACTCTACAAAAACTGTGTACAAGCAAAAACCATTCGCCGAGGCATTCGCATCGGTACAAGCAAAGGCTGGTGGCAGCAACTTCCTCATCAGCATCATCAACAGTTTGAAGGCAGGTAAGGGCTTTTTGCTTCTTCGCCATTGCATTTGCTAGCGAGCATAAGAAAATGTCAATCTAATTGAAATTCTAGACAAAATCTTCCGCAAATTACCTTTATTGACAAAAATCTCTAATCCCGCAGTCAAACTCACATAAAACGACAAGAGAATTACTGGAAGCACCAGTAGCAGCAGCCAGCAGCTATGTCAGTAGTAGCAGCCACTGTAAAGCTACTGCCAGCAACAGTTTTATAGAAATGAAGCAAGGATCATTATTGTACACCACAATGTGACACAAAAATAGTAAACTAAACACACACACAAATAAAATGATTGTTAGACGCGCACACACACACACATACACTTGAAGCGCCAGAAATGGCGAGAGATTGACAAGAAAAAGCATAAGGTACACCCACATATACAAAGAAAAATCCTGCTGGTATTGAAAGTTGACAGTCTTAGAGACATATACATGCAACAGCATTAAGGCAGCAAAAGGAAATGTTGCTCAAAGCTGAAGCGCGTTTGTTGAGGTTCCGTTTGGAAACCGGATGCGGAAGTGGTGTTGCATAGAGTGTCGTTTGTCGTGTAAAAGAATCTACTTCATCATCATCGTCGTCGTCATCATCATCGTCATCAGCACTATGGTGAATGAATGTTGCTGGAGTTGTTGTTGCTGCCGGTGACTGCGTTTCAATTTCAGCTGTCTCTTGCTATACGGTTAAAGTTGTTCTTAACAAGCATTTCACATACACACACACCAGCACACATTTTCGGTGTTATATTTCAAGTATTTGGGGATTTGGTAAATGTTGGAAATTTTCGTTGCTTCAATCGATTGAGAAGCAATAAGAAGGAGTCATGCTACAGAGCATACACGGCACTGTGAAATGTGGAGCTGCACAAAGCAGCTTTATATTTAAATTGAATCTTTAAAGTGTGTTAAGGATTTCATTTTCAAAACTATATAAATTTAAAATTTATTGAAAGTTTACAATGTATGAATTAAAACTTTAATTTTTTCCACTAAATTTATTTGAAAAGTTAAAAAATTTTAAAATTAAAAAATTGTAAATAATGCAGCTGAAGGATCAAGGATCTAGTTCTCTTTCAATGTTTTTGAATTTTCAGTGAATTTTTTTTCAACTATTATATGTACAAAATTTTCAATTTAACCATTGGTTGTGCAAGAGTTAAGGGGTCTCAAGGATCTTGCACTATTGTGTTCCCTTACAACAAAATTCTTCAAAAACTTCACAATAACATAACACTCCATTCAAATTAAGTAACTTTTTGCCAAATCCACTAGGATTACGCAGAACAATCAAAAAAATCATGTCTTTTTAAAAGATGCTTCCCCCATAATCTTTATGCATTAATCTCAAAACGCTCAACTTGTGCCACATTATGCTGCTCCAACACAAAAACGGTACACACTCCTTAAAGCAATTATCCCGCCTAGAAAATCTAACGCTCTTGTAGCCCCCCAGAGATGAAATTAATGTCAAATTATGTTGTACGCGTGTAAATTTCACGCATAAATATCAGCGCGGGCTCATATCGCGGGCGCTAAAGAAATGAATCATAAACAATAACGTGCTGCCTTAACAGTAAGGCGGAGGCATACACAACGTTAACACATGCCACCCGGTATATGCTACAATATTAAGTTCACTTTACTTTGGCGCTCAAACTCTTTAGGGACAACCAACCGCGTAATGATGAAATGCGTAGGTAACGTAGAGTAAAGTAACCCAAAATACCGTGGCAGTAACCGTAAGACTACATAGGTACGCTGAGCCGTCGAGTTGATGCCCCACGGGCAACAATTGAGAATAACGCATACACACAGATAATAATAATGTCTGCTAAAGTAACAAAACGCGTAAAAATCATCTACAGGCATTCCATCATCAGCATAGCATCAACATCTCAGCAGGATATCAGCGCATAGGATCTTCATAATCCTTAGCGCCCAAAGCCCATGTAACATACATGCAACACCTACGTCTCGCTGCTCCCTATACCTGAGGCATCTACACTCACATTGCTTACTTGTCTCATCTTAAGAAACTTTAAGAAGGAAACATGCCACCTATGCTCTGGCTTAAGAAATTTATGAGATTGTTACAAATTACAAAAATAGAACCAAAGCAACTCAAAGGAGCAAAAAAACAAAAACCAAAAAAAAAAAATGCAAAGTAACAACAGCTAAAAAAAACTCAGCATTCAGCCAACATATGGATATGAATATTTTATAACTGCGTGATATGAAGTGCTACACACGGCGTTCAAACAACACCAACAATCAACAGAGTCATCTTGAAATCGGCAACATCATTGTTAGATGGCAATGTCATCATCGCTTGCAGCCCATCATCAGCCCATAATATTTAATAGATATGAGAGATTTTATTTTTACACTTAAGCCTTAGTAGCAGATACAGTATGATAGAAAAGTTAGTGGGTGGGTGGGGGTGTAGCTTGCGTTTGGACCTATTGTAGAAAGTGTTAATAGTATTTTCATACGCAGGATGTAACAGACAGTCTTATTAAAGAGAAAAGTTGTAAACAAAATTTTGTTATTAAATAGCTACTGACCAGGACAACTCATAGTTACAGAAAATGATAGCCCTAAGTTTTACTTTTGAATACAATAAATATACATAGGTACCCCAAACTATTTTTATTGTATTAAAAAGGAAATTTATTGTTATCATCTTCTGTAATTATGAGGTATAGAAGTACTTTTTGGTACTATAAAATCAAAGTACTTGATGGAACAATAAAAGTATTCTTTGATACAATACATGTAGTTTTTGATGCAATAAGTGTACTTTTTGGAACAATAAATGTACTCTGTGGGACATCAAATGTACTTTTTGGTACTATACAATGTACTCTTTGGAAAAATAAATGTACTCTTGGTACAATAAATATACTTTTTGGTACAATTAAATAACTTTTTGATACCTTAAAAGTAAATTTTGGCACAATAAAGGTACTTTTTGACACAATAAAAGTACAATGAAAAAAACTCTTTGACACATTAAGAAAACTTTTTTGTACAATAAAAGGACTTTTTGGGATAATGAATGTACTTTGTGGTACAATAAAAGTACATTTCGTTGCAATAAAAGTACTTTTATGGAACAATGGAATTACTCTGTGATATAGTAAATGTACTTTTTGGTACAATAAAAGTACTTTTTTACAATAAATAAACTTTCTGGTATAGTAGAATAACTTCTTAGTACCTTTAAAGTACTTTTTAGTACAATAAAGTACCTTTTAATACAATAAATGTATCTTACGGTGCAATAAATGTACTTCTTGATACAATATATGTACTTTTTGTTGAAATAAAAGTACATTCTGGTACAATAACTTTTTGATACCCTAAACGTATTTTTGGCACAATTAAAGTGCTTTTTGGTACAATAAAAGTACTTTTTGATACAATAAATGTATTTTTTGCATAATGCAATAAAAGTACTTTTTGATACAATAAATGTACTTTTTGATGAAATAAAAGTAAATTTTGGCACAATAAAAGCACTATTTTTTTTTACCAAAAAGTGCTTTTTAGTACAATTAATATACATTTTGGTACAATACTATAAACACTTTGAAAAAAAAGTAGTACTTTTTGGTACAATAAAGGCACTTTTCGGCACTATAAAGTACTTTTTAGTACAATGAAAGAATTCTTTGATACTTTTAAAAAACTTTTTGGCGCAATAAAAGTAATTTTTGGGATAATACATTTAATTTGTGGTACAATAAAAGTACATTTTGGTTCAATAAATGTACTTTTATGAAACAATAAAATTACTTTTTGGTACAATTTATATACTTTTGTGAACAATAATGTCATGAAGACCCAAATAATAGATTATTTGGAAAATGGTTCTTTATTAAGCGATCATCAATGCGGATTTAGGAAGAATAGAAATGTAACGTCGTTGTTGCTAGGACTCACGGATAACATTCGAGACAATTTTGGTGGAAATAAACTTAGTGTTCTTGTGTCCTTGGACCTGGAAAAAGCGTTCGATAGAGTTGATTATAAACTATTAATTTCTAAGCTTTTTTTACATTATGGCTTTGCCAACGACACATGCAGCTTAATTTTTTCCTACCTGATAGAAAGAAGTCAGTTTGTTTCTGTTGAGGGAAGAAGCAGTAACGTGCTTCGAGTAAAGAGTGGCGTGCCCCAAGGTTCTGTCCTGGGTCCCATTTTGTTCATACTTTATATTGATGACCTTTTTTCAAAATTAGATATGTGGTGTTATCCTTACGCCTTTGCGGATGACATCCAGTTGCTTTTTAAAGGCGATCATCAGTTTGTTGATGTTTTGCAGGGTAAGATTAATTATGTGTTGGGTGATCTGCGGGACTGGATGTTGGAAAACAAACTAAGTGTAAATGCTTCTAAATCTAAGGCCATGCTTTTTTCTAGGCGTCATATTCAAGATATTTGTGTAGTATATAATGGAATGAATATTAACTTTGTTCAAGACATGCCATGTTTAGGTGTCCAGTTGGATGATAAGCTGCAATTTGATAAACACATTAGTAATGTTGTTTCCAACGTCAACTATGGTTTAAGATCGTTATACACTACTCAGTTATCGCTCCCCTTCTTTGTAAAGAAACAATTAGTTTCTGCACTTGTTATGCCTTCTGTACTGTACTGTTTAGAAGTATATTCTGCTGCTAACCAGCTATTTATAAAGCTTATACAGTTAGCTGTGAACAGAGCTGTCCGTTACATTTATTCTCTCAGGAGACGAGTTCACATAACTCCTTTTGTAGTTAAATTCTTGGGATGTTCATTTCCTGCATTTGTTAATCAGAGGTTACTGTTGTGCTTTTATAAAATATTTTCTAGCAGATGCCCCCTTTTTATGTTTACGTCTTTTAAATTTTGTAGCTCCACCAGTAGGAGGCAATTGTTTATTCCTAAGCTTTGCCATATCTCTGCGCGTTCTTTCAAAGTGAGGGTTGCTCGCATTTATAATACTTTACCTAATAATATCAAGCCTTTGAACGTATCGTTTGCCATGTTTCGTAAATGGATTCTTCGTCATTTGCAGTCTACGGGTTTTTAGGTAGTTTCCACTACTACCTTCCCTAAAATTCTTGTAGTTTTGAATACAGGTGACAAATGTTTGTTGTTGCTGTGCTTTATAACAGCGATATATCATGTGTTTTGTATATATTTTTGTAATAGGGCAGAATTTTCTTTGGCATTTTTTTAAAGTAATTTTAATCATTTTATAAGTATCAGTAAAGATATGGTTAATATTTTTCTGTTTCTTACTTTTTTTTTTTTTTTTTTTTATTACAAAAATTCATAATGCACTTTTTCGTGAGCGGGTTAGGATAATTTTTTGTTTTTTTTTACTATTTTTTTGGTTTTATTGTTAAATATTGTTCAATCTATTTTTAATCAAAATAATTTTGTTAAATTTTAAGTATAATTGAGTAGAATTTACTTATGAATTTTGTAATTGACCTTATATTGGCCATGGGGCTTTTAATTACAAGATTAAATAAATGAAATGAAATGAAATGAAAAGTACTTTTTTATAATAAATAGACTTTCTGGTGTAATAAAAAAAACTTTGTGATACCTTAAAAGTACTTTTTTGGAACAATAAAGACTCTTTTTGGCACAATAAAGTACTTTTTAGTACAATGAAAAATTCTTTGATACACTTAAATAACTTTTCGGCGCAATAAAAGTACTTTTTTGGGATAATAAATGTAATTTTATGTACAATAAAAGTACATCGTGGATTAATAAAAGTACTTTTATGGAACAATGAAATTTCTTTTTGGTACAATTAATGTACTTTTTGGTACAATAAAAGTACTTTTTTACTATTAACATTCTTTCTGGTATAATAAAATAAGTCTGTGGTACCTTTAAATTAATACTATACAATAAAAGTACTTGTTGATACGACAACAGTACATTTTAGTAAAATAAAAGTACTTTTTGGTACTAAAAATGTACTTTTTGGGATAATAAATGTACTTCTTGGCTCAACTGAAGTGCCTTTTGGTTCAATAAAAGTACTTTTGGGTACAATAAAATTCCTACACTAAACGTACCATTTGATAAAATAAATGTACTTTTGGTTCCGTTCCTACACTAAACGTACTATTTGATGAAATAAATGTGCTTTTTGTTCCGGTACTATGTGGTACAACAAAAGTATTTTGGAGTACATTAAAAGTACTTTTTGATACAATTAAAGAACTTTTTGGGATAAAAAATTTAATTTTATGTACAATAAAAGTACATTTTGGATTAATAAAAGTACTTTTATGGAACAATGAAATTTCTTTTTGGTACAATTAATGTACTTTTTGGTACAATAAAAGTACTTTTTTACTATTAACATACTTTCTCGTATAATAAAATAACTCTTTGGTACCTTGAAAATACTACTGTACAATAAAAGTACTTGTTGATACGATAAAAGTACATTTTGGTAAAATAAAAGTACTTTTTGGTACTACAAATGTACTTTTTGGAATAGTAAATGTACTTCTTGGCTCAACTGAAGTACTTTTTGGGTCAATAAAAGTACTTTTGGGTACAATAAAATTACTTTTTGTACACTAAATGTACTATTTGATAAAATAAATGTACTTTTTGTTCCGTTTAAGGTACTTTTTGGTACAACAAAAGTATATTGGAGTACATTAAAAGTCCTTTTCCGTACAATATATGCACATTTTCTGTACATATTCTGTACTTTTCGCACAATTAAAACACTTTTGATCCAATAAAAGTATTTTGTTGTAAAATAAAAGTACTTTTTGGTACATTTAAAGTAGTTTTTGGTGTATTAAAAATACTTTTTGGTACAATATAAATACTTTCTGGCAAACTGAAAATACTTTATTGTACAATAATATTCTTTTCGCACTCTTTAGATACAATTAAAGTATGTTTGTTGCAAACAAAGCAATTTTTGGTCCAATAAAAGTACTTTGTGGCGCAATAAATGTACTGTTTGGTACGAGTAAAATAATTTTTTGGTACAATAAAAGTAAACTTAGGTGCAATCAAATTACTTTTTGATATAATAAAAGTACTTTTTGGTACGATAAAAGTACTTTTTGGTACAATAAAAGTGCTTTTCTGTACATTATTCATTTAGTTCACAATAAATTTCCATTTTAATACAAAAAATATTCACTTGGGTACACTAAAGTTGCTTTTTGGTACAATGGAAGTTCGTTGTGGTTCACTAGATGTATTTTTTTTTTGTACTTCAAATTCGCTTTTTAGTAGAACAAAAGTACTTTTTGGTACAATAAAAGAACTTTATGGGGTATGGAAAGTACAGTAAAAGTACTATTTGTTATTATAATTGTAATTTTTGTTACAATAACAGTACGTGTTACAAAAGCAGTTCTACTATATACAATAAAAGTACTTTTTTGCACAAATATATTTCTGTTTGTTACAATAAGTTACTTTGTGGTATATTAAAGGCACATAGTGGTACAACAAAAGTACCTCGCTGTATACTAGATGTACTTGGTAGTGCAATAACATTTCACTTTGAAACAATAAATGTGCTCTATGATACAATAAAAGTACTTTTTTAATAAAAAAGGTACTTTTTAATAAAAAAGGTACTTTTTAATAAAAAAGGTACTTTTTAATAAAAAAAAGGTACTTTTTAATAAAAAATTACATTCTTATACGCTGAAGGTACTTTGTGGTACATTTAAAGTACTTTTTGATACTTTTTGGTACACTAAATTTATTTCATAGTACAATAATTGTACTTTTTCACACAACGAAAGTTCTCTTTGGTTTAAAAAAAAGTACATTTGAATGCAATAAAAATACTTTTTGGTACAATTAAAGTACTTTATGGTACAATTAAATTACTTTTTGTTAAAAATGTACTTTTTGGTACAATAAATGCACTTGTTGGTACAATAAATGTATTTTATGGTCCAGAAAAATGTACTTTTTGGTACATTAATGAACTTCTTGGTATAATAAAAGTACTTTTTGCAGCTATAAAGGTACTTTTTGGTACAACTGAAGTTCTCCTTGATACAATAAAAACGCTTTTTGGTACAATAATAGTACTTTCTGGCACAATGACAGTACCTTTTAGTACAATAAAAGTACTTTCTGGTATATTAAAAGCACTTTTTGGCAATCACAATTACACTGAATATTTTTCTTCATTACTCTTGTTCATCTCTCAATATTTAACATGTTTCCTTTACTGTCCAATCGACTTGTCTCCCTCGAAACGTTTAGTATCTTAATCTTATGAAATTCCTTTGTTTTACTTAATCTATTACGATATTGCTATTGAGTACAACTTTGTGACACCAAAAGCGATTTTTTGTGCCAATCTCATACTTTCTACGACGGCAAAGCCTAACATCATACTTTTGTTCTGAAAAAAGTCCTTAATTTCCTACTTTTCCATACTTTTACATAAAAGTTCACATATGTGTGTGTGTGTGTAATGCGTAATAATGTTGTTTAGACAATGCATTAAGAAAACCAATTTATTTCCTTTAACAATTTATTATCTTATAAATCTTAGTCCTGTTTTTCATATTTGCATTGTTGTCGTTGAGGCATAAGCCAGCAAACCCTTTGCGAAAATATTCTCTACGACCTTTATCTGCAGCACATAATGTTATATAGTTTACAATATGTGGTTACCATAATAGCTTATGAAATGAATGTATAGCAATACAGAAAAAAAACACAAACTTTGCTTAACCTTTGCTTTGCCCTCATATCCTTAGAGTCATTCAGTGATATCTCGGCCAAAGAATCTTAAAAAGTCAGATCAACCCCTTTTTTTTTGCGTGTTAGAAACTTGAAGTAGAAAACTGCAAGAAATGAAGCAAACAAAAAATAAAAACACAAGCAAGAAGACGCTTGAACGCTCTGCACTAACAACAAATGAATATGTGAATGCTGTTGTTAACGACCCAGGAAAAAAAGGGGGATGAAATCTTTAGATTATACTTCGGCTTCTTTCAATAAAGAACTATAAGCGAAAGCTGGGAATGTGTGTGTGTGTGTGTGCGTTTGAATCCTTTAAGGATGACTTAACAGCCATTGAAGCGCTTAAGATTATCAATATAAAGCGAAGAAGAAGAAACCGCCACCACTCCACCAATTCGCATTATTCCTTCTCATCTTCATCGGGTGTAGCTTCAAAAGGGACAGGAACTCAACTGACCGTAGTACAACAATCGAGTAAGTAAAGTATAGTCCAGTTAAATAATATGGTTTAATGAAGTTAAGCGCCACTTTAGATATATTTTGATATGATTTAAGGGGTTTTAATCAAAAACCTCGAACAGGGGGATAAACGTAGGCAGACGGTTTATTTACATGCCTTGCCTTTTGCGGGGGAGGTTATGCATAAAAAAAAGCAATTTTAAGGATAACCAAAGGTTTGTATTTCAATGGATTCTTCTTCATCGCAAAAAAAAGGCCATAAAATTCACTTAATTAAACTTATTAAAAAGGAAGTTGTATGAAGGGGTTTTTACTCTCTCTCCCTCTCTCTCTCATTGAAAGAAAGGTTAAGCTTTGAAGGGTACAACATTTAAAGGACTTCTGTGGACGTGTATGTACTTTAGTTGCTATTGATTATTAAACTCAGATAAGATTTTTTTGTTTTGCTTTTTGATAGAGAATATTTTTTAATTTGTGCGATTTCTAATCTTAAAAGTTTAACAAAAGTCGTATTATAATTAAAATCGATTATTTTGTAAAGGTTTTCAGGGTGGAGGGTTTAATGGGGTAGCAAAGGCAATATACAGAATATTTGGCACAACAAAAGTACTTTCTGGTACAAGAAATGTACTTTTTGATGCAATAAAATTACTTTTTGGTACAATAAAGTTTTTTCGCTAAAATAAAATTACTTTTTGCTACAATAAAGTTTTTTTTGGTAAAATAATATTACTTTTGGTTACAATGAAAGTTCTATGTAGTACAACATAAGTAGTATGTGGTACAATAAATGTGCTTTTTGTTAAAATAAATGTTATTTCTGATACAAAAAATTTAATTTTTGACACATTATTCCTTTCCTTAGGGACCGGCCGTGGCATAGTGGTTAAAACACGCGACTACCATGCGGGAGATCGCAGGTTCAAACCTGGCTCCCAGTCATCTTAAAAGAAAAAAGAAAATGTTCTTTCATTGTCGGCTCTCCTCGAATGTTGTTGACAGCAACTTCGCAGTATTAAGCGTCGATTCAATCGTCGTGTCTAGTAAGAGCTTCTCCAACAGTGACGTTCGCATTCGTAGATAAAAAAGTATGTGCCGTTAGTTGTGAATCTAAAAATAGAAAGCGTGTTAATTCACAACAACGCGAGAGAACAAAAGCACTTTCTGGAAAAACAAAAATACTATTTGCCTCAAAAAATTTACTAGAAGCACTCTATGATCAAATTAAAGTACTTTTTTGTACAAACACTGAACTGTTTAATACAATAAAAGTACTTTTTAGTGCACTAAAGTACTTTTTGATACAAAAAAAGTACTTTATGGTACATCAAATGTAATTATTGGTATAAAATTTTACTTTTCATACATCGAAGGTTGCTTTTGGCTCTATAAAAATACTTTTTGGCATAATTAAAGTACTTTTTGTTACAACAAACATACTTATATTTACAAAAAAGTATTTTTTAATACAATAAAAGTAATTTTTTATGCTTTTTGATACAATATATTTGCCATTTGGTACAATTAAAGTACTTTAAGTTATAATAAAAGTACTTTTTGATACAACATAAGTAAGTTTTGGTACTATTAAAGTACTTTTTCGTACAATAACTGTACTTTATTATAAAACCAAATTACTTTTTTACAACAAAAGCACCTTCAAATACAACAAAAATATTTTTAATATTTTTATTATCTTTACCGGCAGACTTCGTCCTGCCTCCAAATAATTGTAAAAGATGTTGAGGGCATTTTAAATCTAATTCCGATTGGTTTATTACATTGGCCTCTAAAATAGTTCAATTTAAAGGGAGAGGTTTTCCCGGACAAATTCTATATTATAATCTTTTAAATATATGAAGTACATATTTAAAAGATTATTATATATTATTTTAAGAATTGTTAAAATGGATCAGCAGTATCGTCCATGATTTGATGAAAACTTTCTTATTGATAGGCATATATTCTAAAACAACATCTTTAAGCCGATTGACTGACATATAACATTCTCAGTTGGAGTAACGATAACACTTTGCTCCTTTTTATCTCAAGGAGTACGAATTTCCAAAAATCCCTTTATTTGGCTCAACAACCCTATTAACCGTTTGGTCTGGGTGATAGCAACAGTTGTTCCCATTTTCGGGTTTGTCCCCAAAAAGTTCGAAATGCGAAAAACCTCTTTGTGAAGCTCTCTAATTCTATAGGAAGTGCGCCGTTTGCGGTCTGGGTGACCATCTACAGCACATCCCAACTTTCACTGCAATTTTGGTCAAAATTTGGTTTAACCGTTTTCGCAATAAGAGGTGTCATCAAAATGGACATCTAATTTTATATATAAAGAGTTTTCAATAATTTTGATGTTAAAAAAAATGGTTATATGTAATGTAATCAATGGTGACTAAATGACTTTCAAAAAATTAAGTGTATCATAAGCTAAACACCAGCAACTGGATCCAAGCATATATCCAAAATTTTCTCATGTCAAAAAATGCATTCATTTTAAGTTTGAGTAAAATCGGACAATCGATATAAATTTTCGAAATAATTCACCTCCAGCCAACTCAACAGCGGGTTTATTTATAAAAAAATGTCTCATTATATTATTTCTCTTAATTTTAGAGAAATTGTTGATTCGTTAACATTTTCATTATAATTCCACCCTAGCGGCACCTACCCGGTTCATTTATACAAAAAGCTTTTTTCTCATGATCGCACAAATATACATACTAAAATTTCAGTTAAATTGGTCCATTCGTTCAAATTTTGATTACAAATGCACCCAAACGCCACCTACCGGGTCCATCTATATATATAAAAATGAAATGGTCCACGTATGTAAACCCATCACTTGAGAACGGCTGGAGCGATTTGGCTTATTTTTTTTTTATTCGGTTCGAAATTTTCCATAGATTGTTTGTGTTGAAAAAAATCAAATCCAGGTGGCGCTAGGGTGGATTTATATCGAAAATTTGAATGCATGTACCAATTTGACTGAAATTTAGTATTTATGTTTGTTGAACCTTGAGAAAATTTTTTTGGTATAAATTGACCCGGTAGGTGTCGCCAGGGTGGAATTATAATGAATATTTTAACGAATTAAACAATTTGACCGAAATTTAGAATGTATATTTGTTTTATTATGAGAATTTTTTTTGCTTATGAGATACATTTTATGTACAAATGGACCCGATAGGCGGCGCGGGGGCGGGTTTATAACCAAAATTTAAACTAATGGACCAATTTAACTGAAATTCAGAATCTGTGTTTGTTTGATCATAAGAAAAATGTGTATGAACAAATGGACCCGGTAGATGGCGCTGTGGTGTATTTATAATCAAAATTTTAAAGAATGTACCAATTTAACTGAAATTCAGAATGTATTTTTGTTTGATCGTATTGTATGTACAAATGGTCGCGGTAAATGGCGCTGGTGTGTATTTATATCGGAAATTCTAATGGATGGACCAATTTTACTGAAATTCAGAATATAAACATTTTTTTTTAACATCAAAATTATTTAAACTCTATATATAAAATTACATGTCCATTTTGATGATACTACTAATTGCGAAAACGGTTAAACCGATTTTGACCAAAATTGCATTTAAAGTTGGGAATGGACTGTAGATGGTCACCCAAAGCGCAAACTGCGCATTTCCTATTAAATTAGAGACCTTCACAAAGAGGTTTTTTGCAATTCGAACTTTTAGGGTACAAACTCGGAAATGGGAAAAACTGTTGCTATCACCCAGACCAAACGGTTAATAGGGTTGTCAAGCCAAATAAAGGGATTTTTGAAAATTCGTACTCCTTAAGATAAAGGGTTATCATTACTCCAACGGCGAATGTTATTGTCAGTCAATCGGCTTAAAAATGCTGTTTTAGAATATATACCTATTAATAAGTAAGTTTTAATCATATCACTGCTGATCCATTTTAGCAATTCTTACAATAATATATAATAATCTCTTAGATATATGAAGTACAGAATTTGTCCGGAAAACCTCGCCTTTTGAATTGAAATATTTTACAGGCCAATGCAATAAACCAATCGGAATTAGATTTCGCAGCTCTCAACATCTTTAAAAATAATTTGGAGGCAGGACGAAGTCTGCCGGGCCAGTTAGTATTTTAATATTATTAACACATCTATATATATAAAAATGAAATGGTCCACGTATGCCATACCATCACTTGAGAACGGTTGGAGCGATTTGGCTGATTTTTTTTATTCGATTCGAAATTTTCCGTAGATTGTTTGTGTTGAAAAAAATCAAATCCAGGTGGCGCTAGGGGGGATTTATAT
This sequence comes from Muscina levida, assembly GCA_964034835.1. Lineage (NCBI taxonomy): Eukaryota > Metazoa > Arthropoda > Insecta > Diptera > Muscidae > Muscina > Muscina levida. The sequence continues at coordinate 138,434,272 of OZ035883.1, forward strand.
CGAAAAGTTGAATGCAAGTACCAATTCAACTGAAATTTAGAATGGATATTCGTTTGATCATGAGAAAACATTTTATGTACAAATGGACCCGGTAGGTGGCGCTGGGGTCGGTTTACAATTAAAATTTTAACGAAAGGGCCAATTTAACTGAAATTCAGACTCTATGTTTGTTTGATCATCAGAAAAAATTGTATGTACAAATGGACCCGGTAGATGGCGCTAGGGTGGATTTATATCGAAAATTTGAATGCATGTACTAATTTAACTGAAATTTAGTATTTATGTTTGCGGAACCTTGAGAAAAAATTGTTTGTATAAATTGACCCGGTAGGTGTCGCTAGGGTGGAATTATAATGAAAATTTTTACGAATTAAACAATTTGACTGAAATTTTGAATGTATATTTGTTTTATTATGAGAATTTTTTTTGTATATATGGACCTACAGTTGATTTGGCTGGGGTTGAACTATTTCGAAAATTTATATCCATTGTCCGATTTTACTTAAACTTAAACTTTACTTAAACTTAAAATATATGATTTTTTTGACATGAGAAAATTTTGAATGTATGTTTGGAACCAGTTGCCGGTGCTTAGCTTATGATACACTTAATTTTTGGAATGTTATTTAGTCACTTTTTTTTAACATCATAGTTATTCAGAAGTCTATATACATAAAACAGATGTACATTATGATGTCACCATAATTGTAAAAACGGTTGACCCCATTTTCCCCAAAATTTCAGTGAAAGTTGAGGATTGGCTATAGATGGTCACCCAGACCGCAAAAAGGCTAAAAGAACGAATGGACCCGGTAGGTGGGGTGGAATTATAATGAAAATTGTAAGGAATGGACACGGTGATGTGAATTTAGTGAATATTTTTATTAAAACTTTTCGATTATAATATAGTTTAATAGTCAAGTGTGAATCTCCAAAACGTGTGTACGCGCACAAATCCGAACGACTGCACCAAATTTTTAAAATTGATGGTATGTACGAAAAGGTTTATTAAACCCCTTACTATGGAAATTTATGAGTAAGTGAGGCAAACGAAAGAAGTCCTTCTGTAAGGTGCCAGCGTCAAATGTAGTTGTTTGGCCCATAGAAATGAGACGGATGCATAGAAAAGATTTACCACTCCATTTATGAATATTACGGCTAAAATTTTATTTTTGAGTAGTGGACGGAATTCGCGTTGCAAAATGGTGAGGTTTATCTACAGAGCAGACAAATTCAAGATGAAGATGATAATATAGAAACGATATGTTTATTTTGATCAGTAGGGGAGGGAAGGTAGTGTGATACAAATGTATTTTGGTCGTGATGAAAGACATTTTGATACATAGGTAGTACTTACCAACACTCGATCTGAGGACAAAGAGATCATAGCAAAAGTTTTGTTTTGTTTTCCCTATCTTTCTTAATAATTATATTTATTTCTGTGTATGTCACTAAACTTATCTTTTACGGCCTGACGGATGTTGATACAACTTTTTCTGATAAAAAGAGTTCGTATTATTAGATCTGAACTTATTTAGCCTTCACTACCATCTACTTCGTGTAAACTTTTAAAAACGTTTAACATTTGAGATTCAGATATAAAATATGGCAAGTGTGTATGAGGCTTCAGTTCTTAGACCACTTTCCCTTAGGACATAGTTTATTTGTGTCCATAGAGCTTGGTACAACTCTTTCTTATGCCAATAACTTTGCTGGCAGGACGAAGTTTGCCGGGTCAGCTAGTCTTTAATATTTTTAATAATTTTAATATTTTTAATATTTTTAATGTTTCTAATATTTTTATATTTTTTATATTTTTAATAGTTTTAATATTTTTCATATTTTTAATATTAATATTATTAATATATTTTTAATATTTTGAGTAATTTTAAAATTTTAAATATATCAGAAATTTTTAAACGTTTTTACTGTGTGTAATATTTTAATATTATTTACACATATTTTATAATTTTAAGAATTAAATACATTTTATAATTTTTAAATATTTAATATTTTAAATTTAACAAATCTAATTCGTTTTGCCATTACTTTAGTTGTCTGCCCATATTAGGGTGTGCCTAAAATTGCATAAACTTCAACTTCATCTTTAAGTGTTGCACCGCTTGCATCTCCCAGCCGTCTTTAACAAAAATTCAATCGTTCAATTTGAAGAAAAGCACAAAGTTTTCATTTGAAAAATGCATTTCGTGTATTGTGTTGGGCAATCTCGATCTAAACTGCATACAGATGTCTATATAAAGTTTTAACAGATGTTGTTGTAAATACAACAACATATATGCTGCTTTTATTGTTGCTATCATTGTTCGAATTGCTATATATAGGTATGTATATAGATTTGGGAAACCTATTGTGCGGTTTTTGCTATTAATCTAAAAGCATGAAATTCTCGCGTTGCTGGCAACATACAACCCAACAACATACAGCTGCAACAACTTTATCCTAAACGACATTGTTGCGGCAAGTGGCGGCCTGTGTGTGTGCCTTAGTGTACGTGTGTGTGTGTGTGTGCGAGTGTGTCAGAGTAGCTTGCATGACAACATGTTTAACTGCTCCGCTCCACCGTGGTGTTTTGCCATTACCGTTGTCATTGCTTTCTTCAGCAATCTAACCACGAAATGTTGGTTACACACACTTGCCTGTCCGTCCGTCTGTCCGTTTGCAAGTTTACTAAACTTAAACGTGCTTATGCAGCGCAAGCAGTCATCCTTTATAGCCCCCTGGCCCCGCCAGCATACCGACATATGTACAATGTCGCATGTGTCACCCACATTTGTACGGTTGTTGTTGTTGCTGTTTTTTTGTAACATTTTTCGGGGATTTACTTTTTCACGTGCTGCCGAGCGCTCGACAATTGTGTGTGTTGCCGCTCGAATGCATGGAGATGTTGCAAATACCTTAAGGATTTCCGGAAGTAAACGTACACAAGCAGCATACTCGTATTCAGGCAATGCTTCCGTTTTGTTTGTGGCATGGTGGCATTCTTTGTTCATATGTTGTGGATTGGTTTTCAGAGGTATCCTCTGTGCTCTAATTTAATCAACTGAAAGTACATTTTGCCGGTCTTTCCCACCATCATTTGAGTGACTTGAGTTTTAAGGCAAAAGAAAGCAAGAAATTCAATTTTTTTTCTACACAGGCTGCCACAGTTGCAACTTACTTACTTACTGGCAGCATAAAAGTAGTTACTTTTAGGGAATTGATTTTTATTCCATGCGATTTGCTTGTTTTGCTCTAGTTTGAAAGGATTTGCTAAAGAATCTAGGATGCTAGGACATTGGTTGGCGGGTGATTGTTGTTGTTGTTGTATAACAACACAAAGAAAAATACTTATATCGAAATGTTGTTAAAATGTTTGGGGATAGTGGTAGTAGCGCAAATGCTGTGGGATTTAAATGTTATCAAAATTTTTAATGATATTTATAGAGTTTTGTAATACGTTACTCTCTTGAGTAATTGCAAGTTAAATGGTTTTTTGTGGAGATTTTTTTTTCGGTGAAAAAAAGGATAAAGTGGATTTGATTATAGCCGATGGGGAATCACACATTTCATTAAGTGGTATATTCAAATTAGGAAAGTAACATATTTGGCACATAAAAATTTGAATATCAATCATATCATATGATAGAGCATTATTCTATTATATTTCTTAATCTATTGCAAATATTGCCTCTCTTGTGTATCGCTCATTCTCATAGAATTTGAACGCCACCTATCATTCATAAATTGTACTAAACATAGATGAACTAATATGGATATGTGGGTCAAAAATATGTTGCCACGTGCCGCTTTTGGTTGTCGTACAAAATTTAACACTGGAAATAACTTTTAAACTTCATATATTAGTATACATTTTGTGTTGTTATCATCAACAAATTCTGACACAGAATGCACCAATGCATAATATACACTGTAAAAATCTAATTCAGTAAGTTTAATGCACCCAATATTTAGGTGGTTATAAAATCTGTGAAACCAATAACTTTGGTTAGTTAATAAGTTCTCATATAAGACTATATAATAGTAGAATTATTGTGTTGTACAATGTACTTGACATAACTGCCCTAATAACACTTGTTAATAACAATTATTTGTCAAATGAGATGTGTTCATAAAATTTCAGTACAGTCTCGTTCAAGAAACCCAATACATACAGACTGATTAACACAGCACAAACACGTCGCTTTACTTTCTGCCTTCATGTCAGAAAATTAACTTTCTACTTTGTCCTTTAGACAAAATATCTTGCCAATGACTAGAATCAAGTCAACGATGCAATTTTCCGAAGAAACACACACAAGAGCGCAGATGAAATGTTAAATAAGATATATTTTCAAATTAATTATCAAAGAAGTACTAAAGACGTGAAGAAGAACAACAAAAGGTGACACACATAGGTGGTTATTACACTTTACTATAGCAAGCATAAGAGAGGAGCAGACAGAGTTTTGAAGAAAAATACTACTACTGCAACAGATTAAGCAGACATTTGCCTAGGACACGTGCAAGTATGTTGGCATACATAATGTAACACCAACATATGTGGAGCAACAAAGGGCTACAAACACATTTTATATAAAAATGTCGGTACATGTGTAGGTGGCTAAGTAAAAGGTAACTAAAAGCAGAAATAAGGGCCAATAAGGTAGAAAACAGAGCACTGCACTCAATTAAGGATAAAATTAAAACAAAAAGGACACAAGTAAACAAACACTTACAAGCATGAGTGTTACTATTAAAGTCATACATAAGTGTAAGTTAACACATCAGCACAGAGTTACAGTGAAAAAAACAGAATTCCATAGAATTATAGTTACTAGGACACTTGGGTGGGGGTACGGCAGAAGAGGCCATAGAACACGAAGCAAAGAGTAAAATTATGTACTTGAAACCACAAAAGTAGTAAAATTCAAATACTAAATTGAATTTCGAATATTTTTATATTATATTATATTTTTTTAATTTTCATATTTTCATATTTTTAAATTTTTATATTTTTATATTTTTATTTTTTTATATTTTTATAATTTTATATCTTTATATTTTTTTATTTTCATATATTTATATTTTTATATTTTTATATTTTTATATTTTTATATTTTTATATTTTTATATTTTTATATTTTTATATTTTTATATTTTTATATTTTTATATTTTTATATTTTTATATTTTTATATTTTTATATTTTTATATTATTATATTTTTATATTTTTATATTTTTATATTTTTATATTTTTATATTTTTATATTTTTATATTTTTATATTTTTATATTTTTATATTTTTAAATTTTTATATTTTTATATTTTTATATTTTTATATTTTTATATTTTTATATTTATATTTTTATATTTTTATATTTTTATATTTTTATATTTTTATATTTTTATATTTTTATATTTTTTATTTTTATATTTTTAGATTTTTATATTTTTATATTTTTACATTTTTATATTTTCATATTTCTATATTTTTATATTTTTATATTTTTATATTTTTATATTTTTATATTTTTATATTTTTATATTTTTATATTTTTATATTTTTATATTTTTATATTTTTATATTTTTATATTTTTATATTTTTATATTTTTATATTTTTATATTTTTATGTTTTTATATTTTTATATTTTTATATTTTTATATTTTTATATTTTTATATTTTTATATTTTTATATTTTTATATTTTTATATTTTTATATTTTTATATTTTTATATTTTTATATTTTTATATTTTTATATTTTTATATTTTTATATTTTTATATTTTTATATTTTTATATTTTTATATTTTTATATTTTTATATTTTTATATTTTTATATTTTTATATTTTTATATTTTTATATTTTTATATTTTTATATTTTTATATTTTTATATTTTTATATTTTTATATTTTTATATTTTTATATTTTTATATTTTTATATTTTTATATTTTTATATTTTTATATTTTTATATTTTTATATTTTTATATTTTTATATTTTTATATTTTTATATTTTTATATTTTTACTTTTTTATATTTTTATATTTTTATATTTTTATATTTTTATATTTTTATATTTTTATATTTTTATATTTTTATATTTTTATATTTTTATATTTTTATATTTTTATATTTTTATATTTTTATATTTTTATAATTTTATATTTTTATATTTTTGTATTTTTATATTTTTATATTATTATATTTTTAGATTTTTATATTTTTACATTTTTATATTTTCATATTTTTATATTTTTATATTTTCATATTTTTATATTTTTATATTTTTATATTTTTATATTTTTATATTTTTATATTTTTATATTTTTATATTTTTATATTTTTATATTTTTATATTATTATATTTTTATATTTTTATTATATTTTTTATTTTTATATTCATTTTATATTTTTATATTTTTATTTTTTTATTATATTTTTTATTTTTAAATTTATTTTATATTTTTATATATTTATATTTCTATACTTTTATTTTTTATATTTTTATATTTTTACATTTTTATATTTTTATATATTTATATTTCTATATTTTTATTTTTTATATTTTTACATTTTTATATTTTTATATTTTTATATTTTTATATTTTTATATTTTTATATTTTTATATTTTTATATTTTTATAATTTTATAATTTTATATTTTTATATTTTTATATTTTTATATTTTTATATTTTTATATTTTTATATTTTTATATTTTTATATTTTTATATTTTTATATTTTTATATTTTTATATTTTTATATTTTTATATTTTTTTTTTTTTATATTTTTATATTTTTATATTTTTATATTTTTATATTTTTATATTTTTATATTTTTATATTTTTATATTTTTATATTTTTATATTTTTATATTTTTATATTTTTATATTTTTATATTTTTATATTTTTATATTTTTATATTTTTATATTTTTATATTTTTATATTTTTATATTTTTATATTTTTATAATTTTATATTTTTATATTTTTATATTTTTATATTTTTATATTTTTATATTTTTATATTTTTATATTTTTATATTTTTATATTTTTATATTTTTATATTTTTATATTTTTATATTTTTATATTTTTATATTTTTATATTTTTATATTTTTATATTTTTATATTTTTATATTTTTATATTTTTATATTTTTATATTTTTATATTTTTATATTTTTATATTTTTATATTTTTATATTTTTATATTTTTATATTTTTATATTTTTATATTTTTATATTTTTATATTTTTATATTTTTATATTTTTATATTTTTATATTTTTATATTTTTATATTTTTATATTTTTATATTTTTATATTTTTATATTTTTATATTTTTATATTTTTATATTTTTATATTTTTATATTTTTATATTTTTATATTTTTATATTTTTATATTTTTAAATTTTTAAATTTTTAAATTTTTAAATTTTTATATTTTTATATTTTTATATTTTTATATTTTTATATTTTTATATTTTTATATTTTTATATTTTTATATTTTTATATTTTTATATTTTTATATTTTTATATTTTTATATTTTTATATTTTTATATTTTTATATTTTTATATTTTTATATTTTTATATTTTTATATTTTTATATTTTTATATTTTTATATTTTTATATTTTTATATTTTTATATTTTTATATTTTTATATTTTTATATTTTTATATTTTTATATTTTTATATTTTTATATTTTTATATTTTTATATTTTTATATTTTTATATTTTTATATTTTTATATTTTTATATTTTTATATTTTTATATTTTTTATTTTTATATTTTTATATTTTTATAATTTTATATTTTTATATTTTTATATTTTTATATTTTTATATTTTTATATTTTTATATTTTTATATTTTTATATTTTTATATTTTTATATTTTTATATTTTTATATTTTTATATTTTTATATTTTTATATTTTTATATTTTTATATTTTTATATTTTTATATTTTTATATTTTTATATTTTTATATTTTTATATTTTTATATTTTTATATTTTTATATTTTTATATTTTTATATTTTTATATTTTTATATTTTTATATTTTTAAATTTTTAAATTTTTATATTTTTATATTTTTATATTTTTATATTTTTATATTTTTATATTTTTATATTTTTATATTTTTATATTTTTATATTATTATATTTTTATATTTTTATATTTTTATATTTTTATATTTTTATATTTTTATATTTTTATATTTTTATATTTTTATATTTTTATATTTTTATATTTTTATATTTTTATATTTTTATATTTTTATATTTTTATATTTTTATATTTTTATATTTTTATATTTTTATATTTTTATATTTTTATATTTTTATATTTTTATATTTTTATATTTTTATATTTTTATATTTTTATATTTTTATAATTTTATATTTTTATATTTTTATATTTTTATATTTTTATTTTTTTATTATATTTTTTATTTTTAAATTTATTTTATATTTTTATATATTTATATTTCTATACTTTTATTTTTTATATTTTTATATTTTTACATTTTTATATTTTTATATATTTATATTTCTATATTTTTATTTTTTATATTTTTACATTTTTACATTTTTATATTTTTATATTTTTATATTTTTATATTTTTATATTTTTATATTTTTATATTTTTATATTTTTATATTTTTATATTTTTATATTTTTATATTTTTATATTTTTATATTTTTATATTTTTATATTTTTATATTTTTATATTTTTATAATTTTATAATTTTATATTTTTATATTTTTATATTTTTATATTTTTATATTTTTATATTTTTATATTTTTATATTTTTATATTTTTATATTTTTATATTTTTATATTTTTATATTTTTATATTTTTATATTTTTATATTTTTATATTTTTATATTTTTATATTTTTATATTTTTATATTTTTATATTTTTATATTTTTATATTTTTATATTTTTATATTTTTATATTTTTATATTTTTATATTTTTATATTTTTATATTTTTATATTTTTTAAATTTTTATATTTTTATATTTTTATATTTTTATATTTTTATATTTTTATATTTTTATATTTTTATATTTTTATATTTTTATATTTTTATATTTTTATATTTTTATATTTTTATATTTTTATATTTTTATATTTTTATATTTTTATATTTTTATATTTTTATATTTTTATATTTTTATATTTTTATATTTTTATATTTTTATATTTTTATATTTTTATATTTTTATATTTTTATATTTTTATATTTTTATATTTTTATATTTTTATATTTTTATATTTTTATATTTTTATATTTTTATATTTTTATATTTTTATATTTTTATATTTTTATATTTTTATATTTTTATATTTTTATATTTTTATATTTTTATATTTTTATATTTTTATATTTTTATATTTTTATATTTTTATATTTTTATATTTTTATATTTTTATATTTTTATATTTTTATATTTTTATATTTTTACTAGTGGGCCCGGCAATGCTTCGCTATTGCATTTTAACTTGTAATATATTTACATTTAGGTCTACAAAGTACTTGAAAACGGTACTTAAGCTCGATAATGATATGTTGAGTTTATTAAGTTATGTAACTTATTTAAAGTAACTCTTAACATTAAAGTTAGCCAATTAAGTTTTATTGTTGTAAATTCTAAATATCATAGGCCTCTATGACGATAGTTAAAAAGTTCATCAGCAAAGTCATATCTTTTAAAAATCGGAAACAGACATTCCGTTAAAGATCAAAATTCAATGTAGTAGCGGTAACCCGTCTGTATACTAACTATCTCTTTGGGCGTAAAAAACACTTTTGACATGCCTTTTCCGCCTATTGACCGAAAATGAAAATTTCGTTTGAAGCTTCATGCCTTTAGCCATAAAAACCTCTTTTGCCATGTCTTCTTCTCACATGGATCAAGAATATTTCCGAATACTATCTATGTATTGAACTCGTATTACCATTCTATGAGATAATTCGGTCACCAACGTTTGGCTTTACAAAGTGATGATCTCACGCGCTGTATGGCATTTTACGCCGTCGTGTTGGAACCATTTCTCCTTCAAATAATGTGCAATGACATGATAAATAAAAAAAATCAATTGATCGTTCACTGGTTTTAGTTCTTCTACCAGTTGGATATGCGAATATAGGCCAAGATCTTTCCTCAGCATTTGCAGAGACCGAGTTGCTGAGAATGGCGTCGGTTCGATAAATTCGAGTCCCCTGTCACACTTACGTCTCCAGCGTCGATGGCTTCTATTAGGCTTCACAAAGGGCAAAAAGAACGCGCATTTTGAAAAAAAAATTTGCAAACGTAAACGTTGTTCTTGTGTAGTCTTTACATAGTGATTTTACAAAGAAAGTTTCAATGAAAGTCTATCACACTTCACACACCTCGCCTGAATGACGAATTGGTTGACCTAAAATGGCAACAAAAATGGTAAATGGGGTTTTGTTGGTATCCTATCTGATACTTTTTTTAAGATAAAAGGATCTTTCGTTTATTTACTCCGTTTTGCGCTTCTTTTAGAAGTGACGTTCGTTGCCCCATGATTATTGAAAGCCTACAGACTTCAGCTTTAAGACACTTCTATCAAAATTTTAGTTTTCTGCACTAAATTAAGCTTTCCCAGCGCGAGTTAGGAATTGATATTACACACAAAGTTTATTGGTGACATTTTCTAACAATTCATCGTAGATTTGGTTACAATTTTTGCGAATAAAAAAACTGGCCCACCTTATTGTTCATATCTCTAGACGAACTGCAATATACTGTGGAATTTTGACAGTTATAACTGTTTATTTTAAAAGGGGTGTGGTACAGCCCACTTCCACTCTTACTGTAATTTATACTGCAACAACAACATATGTAACAAATCTCATCTTCATACCTCTTATAGTTCATGAGATATAGCCCTTTTTATTTTCATGTTGTATGGGCGGTGCCACGCCCCTTTATCCGGTCACATAAAATATAGCAAATATAGCCAGGGACTATCTACAGGTCATCAGTACCACTTGGTAACATTTTCGTATCAATCTATCTATTGGGAAAGCCTGCAGAGCGGTTTCGAAAAGGGGGCGTGGCACCCCTCACTTCCACGCTGCCTGTAATTAATACTGCTCCAACAACATATATACCAAAACTCATCTTCATACCTCTGATAGTTCATGAGATATAGCCCTTTTTATTTTCATGTTGTATGGGCGGTGCCACGCCCCTTTATCCAATCACAACCAAATATAGCCAGGGACTATCTACAGGTCATCAGTACCACTTGGTAACATTTTCGTATCAATCTATCTATTGGGAAAGCCTGCAGAGCGATTTTTGAAAAGGGGGCGTGGCACCGCCCACTTCCACCTTGGCTGCAATTAATACTGCTCCAACACCATATATACCAAATCTCATCTTCATACCTCTGATAGTTCATGAGATACAGCCCTTTTGATTTTCAAGTTGTATGGGCGGTGCCACGCCCTTTTGTCCAATTGGATCGAATTGTAAATATAAACCAACCGGGGCGCCACCAAAACGCATACAAAAAAATTTATGCAAATCGGTCCAGCCGTTCGTGAGTTATAAAGTCACAACACACTTGCAACAATTTTTTATATATATAGATATTTTTATATTTTTATATTTTTATATTTTTATATTTTTATATTTTTATATTTTTATATTTTTATATTTTTATATTTTTATATTTTTATATTTTTATATTTTAATATTTTTATATTTTTATATTTTTATATTTTTATATTTTTATATTTTTATGTTATTTTTAAGGAATCTTAGGGATAATCCTTGAAGTGCCCTTATCATCTCTGTTATTTCGCACTTGTAACTGCAACATTTTGTAAAAATTTAATGAAAACTTCTATTTAACATGTTATATAACGTTGTCTTAAGATAATTTATATAACATAATAGCAAAGCAGTGCAATGCAAAGTAGTCCCCTAGATGTGTGTTACTGCCATGCAGTATCTTTAAAGTTGCATAGGGTGTGTGTCTTACCCACATGCATACACTATACAACAACAAGCATTCGCTATTCATATGAGAGGAGGAGCAATGTTTTAGCTAGACATATATACAATCACAGGTATTTCATAGCACGAAGTATAGCATTTGTTTGCTGATTGGGCTCAACTTATATTAATTTACAGGTAAGAGTGAAAGGACCTTTTTTCGTAATTAATATCTTAACAAATAATCTCTTTTTCATTAAATTAATTTGTGTCATCTTATCGCCAGTAGTGCCATATTTGAGCCCACAAATGTTGAGTTCATTTTCGTCTGCACCTTGCGCCATATTAACGTGGAAAATTTTAAGCTCCCACATTTTTGCGATAATGAAAATTCCTTGAGAATTGTTAAACACAACTTAAGAGGAAATAAAATGTTCATGGTATGTAATGAACAGTTTCGCGTGTACAATTCGCGTAGTCTCATGTGTCTTAACATAGGTTTACACGCTATATCTACCTGTGTATACATTTCAACTTTGGGCTATATCCCTGATAAAGGACGAAACCAAACAAAAAAAAAATAAGCAAATAAACCCCGAAGAATGTAATTTAAACTTAACACAATAATTGTGGATATGCACAATGAGTTTTCATTTCAATGCCACCACTGCACACACCTGAATCTTTTGGCAAAAGCCACCAAAAAGAATGGCAAAGAGGATACCGGTATACTCGAAATGCCATAAAAGTGTTGCACGAATGGAGTAGCGTATGTGTGTGTGTGGCTCTCTCTTCCTCTTTCTTTCAGACGTACACACACAGTTATGTTGATTTAACAAAAGATGTGCAACAACAAATTGCAGTTATGCAATTTACGTTTAATTTAAGTTTTGCACTTTTAAATTGGATAATGTTGATGACTCAAAGGACGTGCAACAAGGTCATGTTAAGAAGTTTGCCAAAAGGATAACAGACACGTATAGCTGTGCCAGAACAACAAGAGGATGTGGTGCAAAAAAAATAATCTGCACAACAGAGCACATATAACATGAGGTACATATATTATGTAAAAATATAAAAATATAAACATATAAAAATATAAAATGTAAAAACATAAAAATATAAAAATATAAAAATATAAAAATATAAAAATATAAAAATATATAAAAATATATAAAAATATGAAAATATGAAAATATAAAAATATAAAAATATAAAAATATAAAAATATAAAAATATAAAAATATAAAAATATAAAAATATAAAAATATAAAAATATAAATATATAAATATATAAATATATAAAAATATAAAAATATAAAAATATAAAAATATAAAAATATAAAAATATAAAAATATAAAAATATAAAAATATATAAAAATATAAAAATATAAAAATATAAAAATATAAAAATATAAAAATATAAAAATATAAAAATATAAAAATATAAAAATATAAAAATATAAAAATATAAAAATATAAAAATATAAAAATATAAAAATATAAAAATATAAAAATATAAAAATATAAAAATATAAAAATATAAAAATATAAAAATATAAAAATATAAAAATATAAAAATATAAAAATATAAAAATACAAAAATATAAAAATATAAAAATATAAAAAAATATAAAAATAGTTCTTCATTATAATCTTAACGTTCGTTAAACCACTATATTTTTCTAAATTCCCCTTAATATCTCGTTTACGTAATTTTGATATTTCAAATCGCTTTGTCAGCCCTTTAGCATAACCCCAACTTATTAGCATTCTCTCCCCCCTTCTAAGGGAATTCAATTAATTTTTTTTTTAGCAAATAATTAAATCTTAATATTTTTTCCTTTTGAATAATTTAAAATTCATAAAAGTTCATGTAATTTTGTTGTTGTCAGCATTCGCTTTCCAAGCGAGAAAAGTATTAAAAATGAATTAAAACCAATTTGCAACACTTACAACCCCGTAGACGCAGTCAGCCAGACGCAGATAGATAGACAGGCAGCCAGACGAACGCTTCCCGATAAGCATACAAAGACTTTAGATTGTCGGGGAATTTCACAGAAATTACAAAATTGTATATATGAAACAAAAATGCAAATGACTTTATTAACTTTTAGTCATGAGATTGCAAATGACGACGACGACGACGACGACGACTACGAGAATGGCAAAGAGCAACAGCATCATATCAGGCGGCAACGCTACCACCAACATTAAAATTCCAATATAATATTAAATTAAAAACAGATGGAGAAAAAAATAGCACATGGGACGAAGAAGGATGCTAAACAATTTTTAATCGAATTATGTTAATAACTAAACAGATGAATGCTTAGGCGGAGACGTTTAACTTATCATTGCTATTTTTTCTTAAACAGTGCTAGTGCCTTGACCACAACTGTAGCAGGACGAGGTTACTATACCACATATACTGTAATCTTACTACCGCAACAGACGGCAACAATTCCTGCATAACAAACAGATATCATAATCTAATGGATTATCAACTTTTTCTCGTGGCTGCTGGAAGAATGCAATCGCGCACGTACTGAGAGAAATTAATGGTAATTAGCGCCAGATAGCGGAGACAACACAATGAAATTAAAGCAAAATGTTTAAGCAATGGCAGCACAAAGAAACCATAGCAATCAATGGCTAAATGGCAAAAGGCTTTAATAGACCAGCTGGGGTAGTTAAGTATACAATATAGAGACAATTGCAAATATTGTCAAAACAGGCATTTAAAATTAAATCCATGGTTATAATTAACCAATTTAAAATTTGTTTTAAATTCCTTCCAACATGTGTTGTTTTATAGAAATTTTCTGTGAATATCCCCAAAAATATATTCACCTTCTTACAAATCCATTTGAGCTATCTTTTAGCACCCATAGCAGATTTTACTTAAACATTTAAGTTTTAGTTCATGCCAACGCTCTCTTCAACAACAACACAAAAACGCAAACTTTTGCTCATTAAAACTTTGGTTTTTTGCCTTGAAGTTTTTCGTTTTTTTTTAAGTTAATGGACACCATTATGCTAATATTTACTTAAAATTATGTGGAGATTTTTTTTTAACTGAAAGCAAGTACACTTAGCTTTAAAGAAACCAGAAAAACATATTTGAAAATATAAAGTTTTATGAGTACTGCCGAAAGTTTGGCCGCCATGGACAGATGGACAACATATTCCGGTAAATATTTGAAAGGAATGAAATGTTCATTTATATCAAAAAAGGTAGACGACAATGTGATTGCGTAAATTGGCCAAGAATTTATCGACATAGGCGAAAAAATTATCACAGGACATCTGTGAGGATCGGCGTTTTAACTATTTTCGTCTTTGGATATATTTTTAATATTTGAAATATTTTTAATATTTTTAATATTTTTAATATTTTTAGTATTTTTAATAGTTTAATATTTTTAATATTTTTAATATATTTTTATATTTGATTTTTTTTAATATTTTTAATATATTTAATATTTTTAATATTTTTAATATTTTTAGAATTTTTAATACTTTTAATACTTTTAATATTTTGAATATTTAGTATATTTTTAATATTTTTAATACTTTTAATACTTTTAATATTTTTAATATTTTTAATATTTTTAATATTCTTAATATTTTTAATATGTTTAATATTTTTAATATTTTTAATATTTTTAATATTTTTAATATTTTGAATATTTACAATATTTTTAATATTTTGAATATTTACAATATTTTTAATATTTATACTATTTTTAATAGTTTAAAAATTTTTAATATTTCTAATATTTTCAATTTTTTTATATTTTCAATATTTTTATATATTTTCAATAGTTTTAAAATTTTTAATATTTATAATATTTTCTATTTTTTAATGTTTTTATTATTTATAATATTTCTAATGTTTTTAATATTTTTATTATATTTTTATATTTGTTTTTTTTTAAATTTTTAATATTTTTAATATTTTTAATATTTTTAATATTTTTAATATTTTTAAAATTTATAATATTTTTAAGTTTTTTAATATTTTTAATATGTTTAATATTTTTAATATTTTTAATATTTTTAATATTTTTAATATTTTTAATATTTTTAATATTTTTAGAATTTTTAATACTTTTAATACTTTTAATATTTTGAATATTTAGAATATTTTTAATATTTTTAATACTTTTAATACTTTTAATATTTTTAATATTTTTAATATTTTTAATATTTTTAATATTTTTAATATTCTTAATATTTTTAATATGTTTAATATTTTTAATATTTTTAATATTTTTAATATTTTGAATATTTACAATATTTTTAATATTTTGAATATTTACAATATTTTTAATATTTATACTATTTTTAATAGTTTAAAAATTTTTAATATTTCTAATATTTTCAATTTTTTTATATTTTCAATATTTTCAATAGTTTTAAAATTTTTAATATTTATAATATTTTCTATTTTTTAATGTTTTTATTATTTATAATATTTCTAATGTTTTTAATATTTTTAATATATTTTTATATTTGATTTTTTTTAAAATTTATAATATTTTTTTAAATTTTTAATATTTTTAATATTTTTAATATTTTTAATATTCTTAAAATTTATAATATTTTTAAGTTTTTTAATATTTTTAATATTTTTAAAATTTATAATATTTTTAAATTTTTAATATTTTTAATATTTTTAATATTTTTAATATTTTTAAAATTTATAATATTTTTAAGTTTTTTAATATTTTTAATATGTTTAATATTTTTAATATTTTTAATATTTTTAATATTTTTAATATTTTTAATATTTTTAATATTTATAATATTTTTAATATTTTTAATATTTTTAAAATTTATAATATTTTTAAGTTTTTTAATATTTTTAATATGTTTAATATTTTTAATATTTTTAATATTTTTAATATTTTTAATATTTTTAATATTTTTAATATTTTTAATATTTTTAATATTTTTAATATTTTTAATATTTTTAAAATTTATAATATTTTTAAGTTTTTTAATATTTTTAATATGTTTAATATTTTTAATATTTTTAATATTTTTAAAATTTATAATATTTTTAAGTTTTTTAATATTTTTAATATGTTTAATATTTTTAATATTTTTAATATGTTTAATATTTTTAATATTTTTAATATTTTTAATATTTTTAATATTTTTAATATTTTTAATATTTTTAATATTTTTAATATTTTTAATGTTTTTAATATTTTTAATATTTTTAGTATTTTTAATATTTTTAATGTTTTCAATATATTTAATATTTTTTAATATTTTTAATATGTTTAATTTTTTTAATATTTTAAATATTTAAAATATTTGTAAAATTTTTAATTTTTTTAATGTTTTCAATATATTTAATATTTTTTAATATTTTGAATATTTTTTATATTTTTAATATTTTTAATATTTCGAAGATTCTAAATCGTAAGTTACCAGTTTGTAAAATTTTTGTAAAATTTTATAGAAAAAGGATCAAAAGGACATATAAGAATTCAGGACAGACAATCATTTTATTCGATAACTTCCAGTGAAACCCGTCGTACGGTTGATGTCTGATGTAGTTTAAGCCGCCAGCTATAAATTACTGCTTTTATTCGACTTTTGAACAGAGGACGAAAAGGACATTTGAAAAGTGTGGATAGGACATATGCCAGAGTAGCATCAAAAGCACTTGTTGAACTGTTGACGAGTGAAATTAATCAGTTTAATATTTTTATGCTAAATTCTGTAGTAAAAGAACCTCTAGGACAAATTTTAAATTAGAATTTTTAATGATTTTATGCGTTGACATTACCAAATCATTTTACAAAATTTTTTGGACTCAGTTTTGGTCACTTTTAGTGCAACTTTGTAAAAAGGACGAAATCTATATATTTACAATTTGTGGACAGGACATAGCCTTTGATGCCAGCAATAGTTGTATTTGAAAATTTTAAGTCGTAAACTAACTATTTTGTTTAATTTTTGTAAAATTCCCTCGAAAAAGGGCCAATTGAGGACAGTTAATTATTTTATTCAATAATCCTCACAGAAACTCGTTGTGCAGTAAATTTTGATAAAATTTTAAGCCGCCATTTAAAAATTTGTGCAATTTTTTTACCTTTTTAAAAAAGGACGAAAAGGATAATTAGAGAGAGTTGAAATGACATATGCTCAGATAACTTCAAATGCATTAATCGAACTTTTTATTAGGCTAAATAATTAATTTGATATTTTCATGTCAAATTCTGCCGGTGAAGGACCAACAGGACATATGAAAATTGAAGACAATTTATTTATTTTTTTTATGATAATCTCTAATATAGAGTGAAATACATTGGACAGTGAACTTGTAAAAGATTGAAGGCATTAACCATTACCACTCAGTGCAATTTTA
Source organism: Muscina levida (assembly GCA_964034835.1). Taxonomy (NCBI): domain Eukaryota; kingdom Metazoa; phylum Arthropoda; class Insecta; order Diptera; family Muscidae; genus Muscina; species Muscina levida. The sequence goes on from OZ035883.1 coordinate 138,452,660, forward strand.
TCGCGCTTTTTGTAAAAAGGACGAATATGATATTTGGAAATTGTGGACAGAACATACACTGGGATGCCAACAATTATTGTATTTAAAGTTTCTAAATTCTAAAACAATAATTTGCTTTCAGTTTGGTTATATTTATTCGAAAAAGGACTAACAGGACATATTCGAAATGAGGACAGATAATAATATTTTCTACAATCTACAGCGATACTCATTGTGCAATAAGCCATCTGCTATAATTTCGTACAAATTGTTCACCTTTTAAAAAAAAGGACTAAAAGGATAATAAGAGGTAGTTGAAAGGACATGTGCCTGGGTGACTTCAAATGTTTCAATCGAACTTTTTATAACGAAAAAACACAGTTTCTTATTTTTATGTAAATTTTTTTTTACAGGATCAACAGGACGTTTAGAAATTTACGACAAATAATTGCTTTTTTGAAATTTATTGTACATTCAATTTGATAAAGTTTTAATGCGTACAATACTAATATTTACAATAGACAGGACTTTTTCTTTTTATTCCAAGGACTTTAGTCGCTTTTTAAGTACTTAAGTTTTATATCCGAATTACAAAATTTTGTTTTTTTATTTCGATGATTATTTATACGAAACTAACAACCAAAAACGTTGATATTTTTATAATTTACACATTTTATCTGTACATCAAAATTTCAGTCAAATTAAATCATTTCATATTCCGTTCCGTGCTAAAAGCTTACTAAAATATTCATTAGGATCTCATATCCTATGGGGATGTGTTAACCTTAATGTTTTACAAGCAGCAATAAATATGAAAATGTTCTATATCATTACCCCCTCGCCGCTTACCTACAAACCGTAAATACTACTATGTCCGATATGCATCAAAAGTACAAGGATAACCCTTACCATAATCCACAGGTACAGGAATATTTACGTATCCTTTTAAACATTTCCTAATTTCAATTCATAAAATGTAATAGATGTGAAACATTCACACATTTGTACAACTAAGGGAAAGAAAAATATACCAAATATGAGATCTGCATGTTGCATTGCTATATATTCAACTGAAAGTGCCGAAAAAAGGAGTAGCTTGTTCGGGTTTGTTGTGAAAAAATTTTATTGTGTTATGTATATTTTTATTTTTTTACAGTTGCATTTCATGTAGTGTTGTTTTTTTTAGCATTTACTTTATTTTGATGGAGAAAATTAGGAGCAAACACCTGCTTTGGCATAAATTGTTTTATAACTTTTCCTGTTCCGCTTTCGCTGTAGCTTTAACTTGGATGGTAAGAGTAAGTTTCATATTATTCATTCATTGAAATCTATTCATACATTTGCATAGTCATAAGGTGTTGGTTGGCATGTAGGGAGTCAGAGAACCCAACAAAATGAGTGAGATGAGATAAAGTTCATAATGCTCTCTATATATTTCCTAGTAGACCTTATGGCGTCTGCCACTATGCTACCTGGGTACTCCTACGTCTTTCTCATGTTAAATACATGTTACTAACGTTTCACGTTGCATTTTACCTTACCTAGTTATGTTAACAGCATAGATTTTCTCAAAAATGTAACTACACACGGGCAACAAAAAAAAGTAGTAGAATAATTGTACAATTCCACATCGCAAACAATTTTGCATTAAATCTTCAAAACACATAAAAACCATTTGTGTGCTGTACAATTTTCATTTGCGTGTTCCTTTCTCTCTTCCCTTCTCTCTCTCTCTCTTTGGCAAACAAAAAGTTATAGTACGGATAACATAACTCTCAAAGGATATGCGTGAGAGTGTTTTGAAATTATGTTTAGTTAAACACAAAAATACATGTGTTGTTGGGATTGATGTTTGCAGAAAGTTTGCCAGGCGAGAACATGTGTAAAAGTTTTGTTGGCTAAAAATCTAAATGCATAAATGAGACGAATTTAGGAATTTGAATGAAGGTGCACTGAAAAAAAAGCACAGAGTATCACAGATTCCCTAAAGAGGCAAATAATTGAAAATTGTTATAAAAAAATTGTTATTAAGGCCTGAAAGAGGTGTGCGACGATCATGCGGATAGCCTGTGTTCAATTTTTGTCTAAATTTATTTCATCCTTGAACAAGCAAGAAAAGCTTGGTATTTTTAGAATTCATTACTTCGTGTACAAATCGCCATATTTCGACATATTATTTCAACTCCGTTTTGGTCAATTTCAGCGTAAACTTTTCGCTTTTTTAAAAAAAATTACGAAAAGGATATTTAGAGAGTATTGACAGGACTTAAGCCTGAATGCCAGCAATTATTATATTATTATACTTGGACTCAATTTCAGTCACTTTCACTAAAATTTTATCGCTTTTTTTAAAAAATGACATACAGGATAATTATACCACTTAGACAAGACATATGTTTAGATGCCAACAATTATAGTATTCGTTGTTTTTATGTCATAAAATAACCATTTTGTTTTAGTTTGGTAAAATTTTGTCGAAAAAGGACTAACAGGACATGAAAATTAAAGGGAGATAATAATATTTTTTTTTGATAATACCGTGTAAAGTACATAGCTCAATTAGTTGGAATAACATTTTAAGCCAACAGCTTTAATTTAGTGCAACTTTTGGAATAAGGACACGTTTTTGAAAAAAGGACGAAACGAAAGTTTGAAACAAAAAGTGCCCGGATAACTTAAAATGGTTTAATCGCGCTTTATACGATGTAAAAAAAAACAATTTCTGTATTTTTTTGTTAAAGTCTGTCGACAAAACTATAAAAATTTAAGACAAAACAGTTGATTTTTTTAGACTATCTCTTGAAATTTAATGGACACATAATTTATTAAAAATTTAATTTTTAATATTATACGTTGCCACTGTTAAAATATTTAAAAATTGTATTTGGGCTCTGATTCTGTCAATTTCAGTGCCAAGGACGAAAAGGATATTTAGAGATTTTAGACACGGCATTGGTTGGGATGCCAAAAATTAATGTATTTTAAGTTTTTAAGTCGCAAAACAAACTATTTGTTTCATTTCTGTAAAATTTGATCGAAAAAGGATCAATAGGACATACGTATGAGAATTGAAAACAAAGTTGCGCAGTAAACGTATAAAACATTTAAGGCTGCCAGCCATAATTTAGAGAACATTTTTAATCTTTTTTTTCAAAAAAGGACCAAAAGGATAATTAGGAAAAGTGGAATGGACATGTGCCTAGATAACTTTAAATTCTTAAATCGAACTTTTTATGATGTAAACTAACCACTTTGATATTTTTTTTGTAAAATTCTGTCTAAAAAAAAGGATATATGGAAAGTGAAGACGAAATATTATTTTTCGAAAATCTCTTGATGTTTTTTGGACAGATAATTTATTAAATATTGAATGAGTTGCCATTTCTAAAATATTTAAAATTTTTTTTGACAGTGGATTTTTTTTTAAAAAAAAAAGCTCGGAAAGGATGTTTAGATCTTTCAGACATTTCATATGTTGGAATGCTAAAAATTATATAGTTTTATATAGTAAAATAACAATTTTGTTTAATTTATGTAAAATTTTGTGGAAAAGGACCAACAGGACATATATGAATTAAAGACAGATAATTATTTTGTCATAAATAACATGCAGGACATTTGAAAATTGAAAACAAAACATTTTTTGTTCTACAATTTGTTTTGATATTTATTGGACATATAATTTTTTAAAAATGAAATCAGTTGCCATTTCTAAAATATTTTAAATTTTTTCGATTCAGTGCAATTTTTGGTTTTTTTTTAAGGCCGAAATGGATATTTAGAGATTTTAGATAGTTCATAGGCTAGGATGCTAAAAAACTTTTGAATTCGAAGTTTTTATGTAGTAAAATAACAATTTTGTTAAAGTTTTGCAAAACTTTTTGCAAAAGGATCAACAGGACATATGAGAATTGAAGGCAAATAATTATTTTTTCGATAATCTACAGTGGAAGTTTTTCCGCCACAAATATGGCCAACAATTTAAGCCGTCAGATTTAATTAAGTGCAACTTGTTTTACCTCTTTTCAATATCAGGACAAAAAGGATAATTAGAGAGAGCGCAAAGGACATGTGGTTGGATGACTGCAAATGCTTCAATCGATTTTTTTATGACAGAATGTAACTAGTTTGAAAATTTTATGTTAAATTCTGTCGAAAAAGGACCAACAGGACATATGAACATATAACACACATATTTTGTTGTCTTTAAACTGTAGTGAATTTCGTACCGCTATATGGGTAACATTTTAAGCCGCCAGCAATAAGTAAGCGCTACATTTTCTTCTTTTTTTAAAAAAAGGACGAAAAGGATGTTTTCCGGATACATGCCAAAAGAACTTCAAATACAGTTGTCAAAGTTTTTAGGAAGAAAAGTAACCATTTTGATATTTTTTTGTGTTAATTTCTGCTAAACAAGGACATATGAACAGGACATATAAAAATTTAAGAATTTTTTTTTTTGCTAGAATTTATTGAACAAAGAATTATCAAAAAAAAAAAATTAATGCGTTGCCATTACCGAAATTTATTAAAACCTTATTTGGTTTATGTTTCGGTCACTTGCAGTGGAATTTTATAACTTTTTGCTTGATATTTTTATGTAAAATACTGTCGCTAAAGGACCAATAGGACATATTGAAATTTAATTAAAATTTTTGTTTTTAATTTGTATCAATAAAATTCAAAACGATTTTAAGCCGCCAGCTACCCAATTTATTCTATTCTCATCATGACGTTCTTTGCCTTTATTTCAAACAGTATGCCAAGGATATACAAACAATGAAGATGTTGGCTAAGCCTTTTTGTCTTTAAAAATATTTGTCAAGTTGTTAAAACTAAAATTGTTTAATTTTAAAAAGTTTCTTAAATTATTAGCGCCAGGATCCAAAGGATAATTAGGATTGGTCGACAGGACATACGCCAGGATGACCTCAAATATATTTTTAGAAGTTTTTATGTCGGAAATACTTCTGTGATATTTTAACGAAAAAGGACCCAAACGACTTTCGTAAATTTAACATATAGGATTATTTTTTTGAGACCTTCTACAAAAATTTGTTACGCAATTACATCGTAAACTATTTATAGCCGTTGGCTACCTAATTTAGTGCCTTCATTTGGTAATTCCTTAAAAAGGACAAAAATTATGGTTCCCTATAATAAAACACTGGTACAGATACAGTACGAATTTAGGCGTAGTCTCTTCTTCTTTCTGTACCAATATTTGTGCTCTCTCCGCGATTGTTTTTGCCTACATATCCCACAGTACATGAATGCTATGTGTCTGCCTATTTACACTTCATTGACTGCAATATATTCAATTGTTCAATTATAAAAATAATTCCATATTTAATTAGCAAAATATTTTGTCTTTTTCTTAATAAAACATTCCACTTAATTTAACAACCTTTGATTAAATCACAGGCAACAAATCACAGTTCAATGGATATAAATAACAAATCTGCCGTGCTAATTTCCAATAATGAATACTACCAAAAGGATATTGTATTAAGTTTAATCACATTCATAATGAATAATCATTGTAATCATGGAAAATAATAACAATAATGATGTTGTTTTCTCTCTCTCTCACTCTCTCGCATTCAACTAAACTACAACACACATTTGACAGCAACTTAAAGGATCACAAGGACCAAGGCCACCAGCGTTGGCAATCACTGACAATCAATCATTCATTTTGTTGTTGTTTGAGTTTAATGTGGCAATAATTGGTAACACTTATGCAAAGAATTAATTACAACATAGTATATGTGCTGGAGAGTTCAAATGCCATAAATTTCATTCGACAACGAATGACAAAAAATTCCATTTGAATTACTACTCCAGCAAATTGCATTGTAATAAAATCCTTCATATGTGTCGTTGTGTCCTTCGTTTGGCTGGCATTTGTGGATAACATGTTTGATAATTAAGATGACTTTTCTGGTATAATTCATCACATTCACATATGACAGACGACTTGTAAGTAGACCAAGTGCTTATATCCCTTATGAGTGGCGGTCATAAATGTCCTTAGATGTTAGATGTGTGAGAGTTGTAACTATTAGAGTGTGTGCGTGAATATGTACTATGATGGCGATGATGTTGTCGATGAAAGAATGTTTATTGTCGTTAAGTCAGACGCAAATAGTTTCTTGCATATATTGATTAGATTCTCCATAATGATTATATAAATGAATTTTATATAATTTTGTGATTATTAACTTAAGGACACTTGAAAAATTCACAAGAAAATCACTTCAAATTCATGACGAAGTTAAAATTGGCGGAAGCGAAAGTTGAAATAAAGAGATATTAAATTATACAAATATACGAATATAAAAATTTAAAAATATAAAAATATAAAAATATAAAAAAATATAAAAATATCTATATATACAAAAATAAGTTGCATTGTGTTAGAAATTGATTGCAACGTATGGACTCGAAAACGGCTGTGCCGATTTTGATGAAATTTTCAGAGCATCTTCAGAATAACCCCGCGGATAACATAGGCATTACATTGTTTGGAGTTTTCCACATTTAGGGAATAGAAATTGGCAATTCGTTGCTATTCCATTTTACTCAAACCATTCAATTAATTTATATACTTAGCTTTTGTAAATCACATCTTCGGGGATCTATGAAATAAACGGCTTTTCTAATAGACCGATTGATACGAAAATTTTACCAAGTGGTACTGTTGACCTGTTGATAGTCCCTGGCTATATTTGGTTGTGATTGGATAAAGGGGTGTGGCACCGCCCATACAACTTGAAAATTAAAAGGGCTATATCTCATGAACTATCAGAGGTATGAAGATGATATATATATATATATTTGTTCCTCTAACTCCCGTTGGAGCATAGGGCGTCAATATGAAGATGAGATTTGGTATATATGTTGTTGGAGCAGTATTAATTACATCCAAGGAGGAAGTGGGCGGTGCTATGCCCTCTTTTCAAAAATCGCTCTAACGGCTTTTCTAATAGATCGATTGATACGAAAATGTTACCAAGTGGTACTGTTGACCTGTTGATAGTCCCAGGGTATATTTGGTTGTGGGGCGTTGGATAAAGGGGCGTCGCACCGCCCATTCAACTTGAAAATTAAAAGGGCTATATCTCATGAACTATCAGAGGTATTAATATGAGATTTGTTACATATGTTGTTGTTGCAGTATGAATTACAGTAAATGTGGAAATGGGTTGTTCCACACCCTTTTTAAAACAAACGGTTAAAACTGTCAAAATTCCACAGTATATTTTTTTATTCGCAAAAATCGTAACCAAAATCGGAATCTACGATGAATTTAAAGAAAATTTCACCAAAAAACTTTGTGTCTAAAATCAATTCCTAGCTCGCGTTGGAAAGCATGAAGATTTCAAATAAAGATTTTTTGTTTTTAGATGAGCACAAACCGAAAAATTCAGATATATATTTTCTGAGACCTTCTGCGTAAAACTGACTTCCCTACAAACTAAATAAGGTATTACAGAAGCAAATCTATGTATTTGTTAAAAAGTTATGGCCTCTGAGAGTTGGCATACAGAAATTAAGTTTTTAAAAATCATTTTTCGGAATATTGGGCGGGATCCCAATAAAAAAATCAAAAATATACTATTCTTTTCGACTTGGTCTCCAAACATCGGAATGGTAGGTAAAAATTAGAGCCGGGCCCATTGGTCTGAAGTAACTGAATAATTGTTCATTGCTACAAAAAATATCTCTACCTGAGGGTGCATATAATGAAGTGAAGTTGAGGTGCAGCTAATAGAAGCCATCGACGCTGTAGACGTCAGTGTGACAGGGGACTCGAATTTATCGAACCGACGTCTTTCTTAGCAACTCGGTCTCTGCAAATGCTGAGGAAAGATCTTGGCCCACATTCATATAAAATCCAACTGGTAGAAGAACTAGGGCCAGTGGGCGGTCAATTGATTTTTTTTATTTATCATGTCATTGCACATTATTTAAAGGAGAAATGGTTCCAACACGACGGTGTAACATGCCATACAGCGCGTGAGACCATCACTTTGTTAAGCCAAACGTTGTTGACCGATGTATCTCAAAAAATGGTAATACGAGTACAATATATAGAGAGTATTCGGGTATATTCTTGGTCCGTATGAGAAGAAGACATGGCAAAGGAGTTTTTTATGGCTAAAAGCATGAAGCTACAAACGAAATTTTCATTTGCGATCAATAGGACTAGAAGGCATAACAAAAGTGTTTTTTTACGCCCAAAGACATAGTTAGTGTACAGACGATTCCCGCTACTACAGATAAATATAAAAATTGAATTTTGATTTTTAGAGGAATTTCTGTTTCCGATTTGTGAAATAAGTGTTTTTTCTCCCTACATACAGACAAAACTTAATCTACATGTCGAAACTATAGATATGACTTTGATGATGAACTTTTTACTATCGTCATAGATCCTATCATATTTAGAATTTAAAACAATAAAACTTAATTGGTTAGCTTTCATGTTAAGGATTTACTTGAAATTAGTTACATAAGTTAATAAACTCAACATATTATTGTCGAGCTTAAGTACCGTTTTCAAAGTACTTTGTAGACCTACAAATGTATTAATTAGCGTTTATATAGCATTTCGGATAACAAGAAATGTGGAATATATTACAAGTTCATATGCAATAGCGAAGCATTGCCGGGCCCACTAGTATTTTTATATTTTTATATTTTTATAGAATTTTATAATAAAAATTTTTTTGGCGTTTCATATTTTTAATAGTTTTAATATTTATATATTTTTTTAACTTTATAACTTTTTCTGTTGCGTGCAGCTGAAACTTCATTTGATATCTTATCTATGCCCCCAACTCTTTCTTCGCCCGCCATTCCGAAACTTTCGCAGAGGTCATTTATAACCTATTCGTTTTGATGTCGACCTCTGCCCCTCCCCTCAACCCCCCCCCCCCATGTTATTTCAATTTTAGAAAAACATTTCTAAATCCTTATTCCTATTGTCCACATAAACTCACACGTTCCAAAGAGAAGCAGTTGCTCGGAACAAACAAACAAAAAAATTGAAGTTTGGTATGGAAAAAGTTTTGACATAAAATCGTTGGTCATTTGTTAAGTTTGACTGCAATAAGCCAAACTACCAGGAGTTGGGGCAACACGAGAAAAACACAAGCCCAACAACACATAGCTGCCATAATTTCCCATTCCTATACTACAGCTGCTCGTTGGCCCAAATCGAGCAGCATGAGGCACAAAAGGAATCATTTCAAAAGTTTTGGTTATATTTTTTTTTTCGCTTTTAAGAAACAAACTTTCTGCTGTACTTTTTTTGGTTTGCGCTTCTTAGGCTAAAGAGAAGATGTTCTTTTTATGTAAGTTTATAAGTTGAAAAATATTTTCTTTTTGGCTTTTACCAAAAGGTAAATTCTAAGCAATGCCAGAGAGAAGAAGTGGGGGGGGGGGGAATGGTATCATGTTAATATTATAGACTTTATAAAAATACATTTGTTAGTACACACTGTGTTGTTTTTTGTGCGTTGCGTTGTGTTCGTATACTGAAAGAATCAAAGTTTCTTTTAGCATTTCCTTAACTTTTTCTTATGCATTCATACGTTTTGTGTAACATTTGTGTTGTGCGACGGCTTTTGTGATTGAATGAGTTCGAAGAAAAAGTTACATAAACATTGACCATGATACAAATTATTAAAATTAAGGTATTGAATGTATAAACAAGTCAACAACGGCAAAAAAAAATGAAATACAAAAGTTTCTCTCGTTATGATTAATGCGATGGCAAATGGCAAGGAGGCACAGTGTGGCAGGTAGCAACGGAATATTGTAGAAAGCTGGCGCGGAGTTTTAAATGTCAATTGAATGTGGCGTCAAGAGTCGTAGCAAATGTTAAGGTGCTGACAATTTACATCTATTTAAAACGGGTTACATTTGAGTCATTTTAATAAATTAAGGAAAAAGGGGTCCTTCGAGCCGCCTTACAGCAACTGGGAGTTAATTGCCTGTAGCGACAGGTAACCACTATTATAAAGGGAAAAACTTTATAACAAAAATGTTTTGTTGTTATGATTGATGCGATGGCAATTGACAGAAAGCTTATGGTGGCAGGAAGGAGCAGATTTTTATATGCAAATAATGACAAATTAAATGTCGGTTCACAAGTGCTGGTTAATGTTAAGGTGCTGATGGTTCTCATCAATGTAAATCGTGGTACATTTGAAGCGTTTTAACACATTACGGAAAAAGGGTCCTTCGAGCCGCCTTACAGCAACTGGGAGTTAATTGCCTTGTAGCGACAGGTAACCACTATTGAAAAGGGAAAAACTTTATAACAAAAATGTTTTGTTGTTATGATTGATGCGATGGCAATTGACAGAAAGCTTATGGTGGCAGGAAGGAGCAGATTTTTATATGCAAATAATGACAAATTAAATGTCGTTTCACAAGTGCTGGTTAATGTTTAGGTGCTGACGGTTCATATCATTGGTACATCTGAGGCGTTTTACGATATTAAGGAAAAGGGGTCCTTCGAGCCGCCTTACAATAACAGGGAGTAAGCATTATTGAAATGTGCCTTATTTTTCTTTTACGTTAGTTAACTTTTTTTTAAGATTTTTGGACAATCATTGAAGTATTATTTGTTTCCTTGAAAAAAATTATCTTACGTCTCGCCGGTTTTGCTCTACTGTCTATGAATCTGATATTTGCATTTCTTTGTTCAATGATTGAGTTATGTCAATCAAAGGATAAAATGTAATAAATATATTTAAACTTTTATAAGTTTTGTGTTATCTGAGTTTGTAAAAGTCATATTGGTAAAAAAAGTTATGGCAGATTTCATTTAATCGATCAAATTGTTGCCCAAAACTAAAAGCCAATATAAGTGGAAATTTTAAGTAAAATTTAATATTTTCTTAATGACAATTAGCAGCTTTGTTTGTTGCTCTTCTCAGATTCGTATTTACCCTAATTATACTTTCCGCATTTTTATTTTTTTGCCTTTGCGTAAATTCGTATTTCCAATTCTTACATTGACTCAATGCTTAAAGGTCAAGTATTTAATATTAATTTTGTTTAGACAAGCTCTTTCCACCCATTCTGCTGACCTCTTTGAAATCGTGTTTCAATATTTAATCAACATTAGACATTAATTAAAAATATTTCACCTGTTTATTAAGCAACACTTCTTATACTGCCTAATAGCAAGCAACATCGGCACCTGCAGCGCCTTCAGCCGTTTCTCTTGATGTCTATACATATGTTTCCTATGGGGGGTACCCCAAAGGCTATACGATTTTCACCTTATCCTCCAAAACATTTCATTATCAGTGAGAAATCTGTTGGGTTAAAATATTTGCCCACCACGTTCAAGGTTATTTCAAGCATTAATGAAAACGAAAAGTTTTAAGCTTGAGGCATTATAAATGCGAGCGAGCATTAAAATATGTGTCTGTAGCACATACAAACTGTTTACTTTTGCGCCCATATACTATATAGGCAATATAATCAAAATCAACATAAATCAAAGGGGAAATGAGTTTAACAACTAAGAAATGTCCGTTAAAGAGACCAAAAAATCTTTGGTGATGAAAACGTAAAATTTTACAACTGCTGCCCACCACACAGCCTTCTTAAAAGGTTTCCACCTCTTTTTTACTACCAAAAAATTTGCCGACACCGTTAAAAACTTCTCTCAATCCGCCCCCTCTAATGCCATTCTTACAACATTAATTAACTTTACACCTAATTAAAAGTGATTCAAATGGAAAGACGACTGAATTATCAAAAAAAAACAGCAGAAAAAAAAGTTTTACAACAGCCAACAACGGGCACTATGGCAGCAACAACAACATAAAAGGATACACCAAGTATGCACTGCCTTTAAAGAGTTTTTCTCTCTTTTGTCTGGGCCGGTGGGTCAAAAGGAGTGAACTCTAAAATAAATGGGCAAATGCGTAAAAAGATGAATTGCTCTTGAACGCAGGTGTAGAAATAAATTCACTAAATTAACTAAAACAACTGATGAAAAGATGTCTGGGTCGGTCCAAGCAAAGGTCAAGAGGCACATGGACAGGGCGAAGGATTTCAAAAATATGCAATAGCCACAGACGCACACAAGTAGTGCTTTGATTAAAGAAGGCAGACTATTAAGATCTATTAAAATATTAAGATGATGCCTTTTTTCAACTGGTGGAAGTCCTCGACAAACACAGCACACAGCAGCACATGTTTTGGGACTCAATTCTGAGAATTGCACATGAAAGTTGCATCAAAAATAAGAACTTCTGCATTATTCCCTTTGTCATGTTGGCTGCCTTGATAACACTACTTTACAAATAATAATTTTTTCTGTGGTCTTTGAATATCACTTTTTTTTATGATAGAGGACGGGTTACTGGTTAACAAAAAAAAATGAGGAGCAATTTTTTTAATTTTTTTTTTGTTGCCAGCACCAGGACCTTGTACTTCTCAGGATTTCTTGATTTTTCCGTAATTTTTGAGTGTTGTTGCGGATAATATAGTGCGATAGAGAAGAGTAAACTTTCATTCTCATACTAAAAAAAATTGTATATTAGTCACTTGTAAAAAGGAGACGACTTATTCAGTATTAGAAGATCCTTGTTTTTACATCCAATGTTCTTAAATAATTTTTCCATAATTTTGGATATAACTTAAAACTTATTTTAATATAAAACTTAACAACAAACTTTTAAGTCAGCCATTTGCATGGTTTATAGAATTTCGCTAGTTCAAGGACCTTGTCACCTTTAAATGTCCTTGCAATTTTTTTTCCAAATTTAAAAATTTTAATATAAATTTCATACATACAACAAATTTCTACTTTACAATACATATATATGTTTGAGGGCACCATGTTGCCATTTCAAGGACCTTGAATACTTTAAACGACTTTGATCTTTTTTTCCATAATTGCAGAAGGTCATTGCAGATAATATGCCACAGTATTATTGTGCGTATTTTTTTCAAATTTATAAAAATATTTTCAACTTTGCCAGTTATATGTCAAATAATACTTTTGACGCTATTGCAAGGACCTTGCCTACTTTTAATACCTTTGAAATTTTTTCATAATTTAAGGCCATTTCTTATATCATAATTAAAACGATTCTAATTAGAAATTAATATCGCAGATGAGATTTTGTGCTATTTCAAGTGTCCTTTAAATGTCCTTGCAATTTTTTCCGTAATTACAGATTTTTAATACGGGCAACACTCTTGAATATAGTTGAGTGAACTTTTCCAATTTTGTAAAAAAAAACATTAAGGGTTTTATTTTTCTATGCCAGTGTTGCCATTTCAAGGACCTTGACTACTTCTAACGCTTTTAAAATTTTTTCCTCATTTTTTCATTGCAGATAATATACCGCATTTTTTTTCAAATTCATAAAAATATTTTCAACTATGCCAAAAGATACTTTTTACGCTTTACAAGGACTTCGTCTACATTTATTACCTTTGAAATTTTTTTCATAACTAAAGGTCATTTTCAGATCATGGGTAAAAATGAAAGTGTTAAAATTCCGCAAAGTTTTACAAATTCATTAGAAATTTATATCGTGGATAAGATTCTATGCTCTTCCAAGTGTCCTTTAAATGTCCTTGAATTTTTTTCCGTAATTTCAGATTTTTAATACGAGCAACACTCTTGAAAATGGCTGGGCGAACTTTTCCAATTTTGTTAAAAAAAATATTTCAGGTTTAATTTTTTTTTGCCAGTGGACACCGTGTTGCCATTTCAAGGACCTTCACTACTTATAACGCTTATTTTTTCCCCAACTGCAGAAGGTCATTGCAGATAATATACCACAATACTAATGTTCGTACTTTTTTCAAATTCATAAAAAATTTTTCAACTATGTTAAAGGATCCATTTTTCGCTTTACAAGGACTTCGTCTACTTTTAATACCTTTGAAATTTTTTACATAAAGTGTTAAAATTCCGCGAAGTTTTACAGAAACATTAGAAATTTATTTGGCAGATGAGATTTTAGGCTTTTTCAAGGACCTCATCAACTTTAAATGTCCTTGAAATTTTTTCCGTAATTTCAGATTTTTAATAC